>ML255541.1:207069-217516 GCA_005239495.1 Nicotiana undulata
GAAAGTTTCCATTTTTTATTTCTTTCACCCCCCCCCCCTCGCACCCCCACTCCGTACAATTTTTTTTCTTTTTTTGTAATTTTAAAATTTTTGTTTTTTTCTACACTCCCCCACCTTACTACCCCACCCCCCAAAAAAAATTTGTAATTTCAAATTTCTGTTTTTTTGTTTTTCTACACCTCACACCATCGCCTACCCCACCACCCCCACCTCGCACAATACTTTTTTGTTTTTACTTTTTTGTAATTTTCAAATTTCTGTCTTTTTTTCTCTACACCCCCACCCCACTGCCTCCCCGAAAAAAATATTTTTTATATATATTTTCAGTTTTACTTTTTTCATCTTTCGGGTTACAGGTTCAAAATTTTACAAGTTCCAAAGTTATAAGTTCGGAGGTTTATGTGTTTCGAAGTTTACGAGTTTAGAAATTATAAAATTTACGGGTTCGAAATTTTGCGATTTTGAAAGGTTTGAGGTTCAGAGGTTAATTAAATTTGTGGGTTCGAAAGATTGTTGGTTCGAAAGTTTATGGCTTCATGTTTATTGTATCAAAATTATTTAAAAATACTCTTGAAAAAATATTTTCCTTAATTTACGTACTAAACATCAAAAAATAAATAAGATTGCTATTTATTTTCAAAAAAATATTTTCTTGAAAAATATTTTCCATGAAAAACATTTCCCTCGTACCAAACACACTCTAAGTTATGAACTCTAAAAAAGTTGAAACTCCATGCATACAAAAAGGGGGTAATAGTAAGCGGGGTAAATTTCAAAAAAATAATTATGTAACTATGACTTTTTTTCATCCACGTCCTATAAGGATGTTTTTTGGGTATGGTTTTCGGTCAGGTCAATCGATTGGACCGTTCCACTTTAACTGGGTATTTATTAGATTGAAAATAAAAATTAGTAAATATTGAGTAAAAAAAATATTGTACCGGAAAGTTGAGTTTTTTGGAAATTATTAGTTTGTATGAGTGACTATTAGTGAAAAAATGGTTAAAAGAAAAGAGTTATTCACTCATACTATTTATTAAAATATAGGTTTGATAATGAATTTTTAAAAAACGGGTCAAATATGGATTAGAACCATATTATACACTTAGAAAATGGATAACTAATTAGTTTAACTTTTACATTTGTAAAGCCTCAATGTGGGGATTCCTTAAGTTTAGGAGACTAAGGGTGTGTTTGGTACGAAGGAAAATATTCCATAAAAATATTTTTCATGAAAAATGAGTGGTTTTATCACTTATTTTCTCGTATTTGGTTGGTGAGAGAACTTTTTCGGAAAAATATTTTCTAGTGTTTGGTTGGAGAATAGAAAATATTTATTTAGTAAAATATTTTTTTATGCTACTCTCCTCCCCCATCCACCCCCCNCCAAAAAAAGCACTTTTGGCCCAAAAAAAGCTTGGCCAAACAGGCTATAAATCTAGATATCTGCTAATTAAGGGTGTGTTTGGTATGACAGGAAAATATTTTTCGAAAAATGTTTTTCAATTTTTTCATGTTTGGTTGGCTTAAATAGTTTGGAAAATATTTTCCTCTTCAACTCATTTTCGTTCAATTAGAGGAAAATGTTTTCCCTATCAAGAGAAGGGAAAACATTTTCCAAAACTCCTTCTCAACCTTTCCCACCCTATAACTTACCCTCACCAACCCCTCCCCCCACACCCACCCATCTAACTCCACCCGATGCCCTCTCTCAAAAAAGATTTTTTTTCATCACTACCCACCCAGCCCGCCCCCACTCCACCCCCGCCCCCACCCACAACCCGCAAAAAAAACATTTTTATGTTTTTTTTTTAATTTGAAAGTTTCCATTTTTTATTTCTTGCACCCCCCCCCCCNCCCAAGTCTCTAAAAATTCACACAAACCCAAAGGAACTAAGGTGTTGCTTTACTTTTTTACGCAAAAATAACGTTGGAATTTGTGTTCCATAACTAAAAAGAAAATATTCTTTTTTTGGTTGAAAAAGAAAGTACTCTTTCTACAACAAGAAAATAAAGTACTCATTTTATTGAAATAAAATAAAATAATTTCTACATCATGAAAAGAAAATGCTCATTTTGTTAAAATAAAAAAAATATTTTTGTTGAATAAAAAGAAAATACTTTTTCTACATGAAAAAAAAGTATTTTTTTGGTTAAAATGAAAAAAAAAAACAAAAAATAATTTTTCATATCATGAAAAAAAAAACGCTTTTGTTGAAATAAAAAAAAACTATTTATGACATGAAAAGAAAGTACCATTAATAATATATGTATTTAGGATAGGTGGAGGGGGAGTGAGTGGGAGTGGGTAAGTGGGAGTGTGTGATTGGGTGGGGCGCGGTTGGGATTGGCTGGGTGTGGTGGGGCAGGGACGACCCGACGAATTTTGTGGTCTAAAGCCAAACATTATGAGGGGCCTTAAACTTTTTAAAAATATTTATTTATTTATTTATTCAAGTCTATTTTTTTAGGTAAATATAAAATAATTAATAATTTTCTTATAATTAATAACCCATAATAAATATTTCTCAGTTGACAATATAGTTAATTTATTTATCTTTCTTGAGACATTGATGATGTTAGGTAAGACTTTATCAATTCTAATTTAGACAACTTCTATCCGCTAACGCTACAGTAATACAAGTTATTAACATTATTCCATAAGCAAATAGACATTTGAGAAAGAATCAAATATTTATATTTGATTGCGTGTATCAATTAAACAACTACTACATCTTCTAATTGTACTATTTTCCTTGATACTTTTAATTTTAGAAAATAAATCTAAACCATCAATATCGAATTGAATTATGCTTTAAGGAACATTAAAGATTGAGGCAGTATTTTTTCAAATTTCCATTATCTAGTGATCTTAGATTTCACCGCTAAATAGAAAATTTAAAATATTTTTATATGTTTCGAATTGTTCAAAATAATTTTGAAGTGAAAAAATAGCACTGCCTACTATGTATAAAAGCAATTAGCTCTAAAAGACTCTTCGAAAGATTTTGAGATTTTATTATAAACATTCTCATCAAATAGTCACTTCCTATATATCACACGTTTCTTACAAAATTCGGCTTTGATATCCATTTCAAGTGCAATTTCCTAGGCAAAAATCATAGTTGTTGCATATCATTCTTCTCTATACTTGTTAAAGAAAGAGATAAAAAAAATTCACTTCATAAATTATTTTAAAAACTTATACATAGCCTATAAGGTGTAACAAAAAATGGCCCCCCACAAATATGGGGCCTAAAAAAATTGCTTTACTTGCTTTATGGAAGGGTCGCCCCTAGGTAGGTGTGTGTTGGTAGGGATTGGTGGGGATGGGGAATAGGGTGGGGGAAGGTTGAGAAGGAGTTTTGAAAAGTATTTTCCCTTCTCTTGGTAGGGAAAATATTTTTCTCCAATCGGAGGAAAATGAGTTCATGAGAAAAATGCTTTCCAAAATATTTAAACCAACCAAACATGAGAAAACTAAAAACATTTTCCGAAAAATATTTTTTCCTTCGTACCAGACACACCCTAAGAATACTCCCAAAAGTGATCAGGGGCGGCTCAATGACATGGCCTAAGCCGAAACCATATTAAGAGGCCCTTAAATTTATTTCATAAAATATTTACAGTAACAACAAAATTTACTTTCTAAACAATAAATTAATTATTTAAGACAAAAATAAACGAATTTCAGAAAGAAAAAAAGAAGAAAGGAAGAGCACAAAATATAAAGTGGCGGACTATCGGATGTTGTGGTCCATTAATTTTTATTTGGTTATCATCACAAACAAGAGAAAGAAATAAGCGTACATAACGCAGTAGCTTAACTTTTGAGCATTAACGGTGTAAAAATATTTACTCCTTATGATCAATTTAAACGATAATTGTAGTTCGTTCTATTAAGTAGCATTTATTGGTGAATATCTACGATATATAAATAACCTAATATAATGTCGAATTACACTAAAAGATAATTGTTGCAAAAATGCTTTTGTGTTCATGCAGTTTGAGAGAACATTATAAAAAAATTCATTATGTTGTCGATATATATAACTTAATTCCTATCTAAACGGATAAAATTAAAATTGAAGACTGAAACAAATATACTAATTAATCAGTAAAAAAAATTATCATAATTTATGAGCTTATTGATATAAAATAACCTCAATCAAATAACAAAATATATATTGTATCACTTTTCTTTATACTAATTATTTATGTAATCAATAATAATAAGAATTGCAAATAAATTTGAGGCCTTCAAATTTATGAAGCCTAAGGCCATGACCTCACTGCCCAAGCCTTTAGAGCCGTTCCTGAAAGTGATCATATTTAAGAAGTCATGGTTAATATGAATATTCTTATTATTCGTTGGTTAACTCATTTTTTATTTATATTAAATAAGGATCGGGTGAGGTCGGATCGAATAATTTATTCATTTTTACATTATCTATTTTGATCCGTCCATATCTTACCTAACCCCGTCCGTTTCGTCACCCCGATATAAATCTAGTGATTTTAATTGGTAAAAAATGAATCATAATTATATGACCGAATATTTATGGATTTCATACATAGGCGTAGGCAGGACGCCGAACTGCTTGCACATTAATTGGATAAAGCAATGATCTCCATTTTCCCATAGCTACATTTAGCCAGGCCTAACTCTTAGGCTACCCGGAAAAAAGGTAATAATAGTCATGTGATCTGCCGAATTGTTTTAAAGAAGATATATCTTACTTTTGAAGGAAATAAATACAGACGTCTATATAATAACATCCATATATAATAATATTTTACTATAAAAGTTATATTTTTTATAGAATTAATTTTTTTGTTATGTTATAATATATGTTCTCTATAATAGTACTTTGTTATAATATCTAAAAATATTCGAAACAAACAAGACTGTTATAGAAATGTTTGACCGTAATATACCTCTTAAGTAGAGTCGAATTTTCAGTTACATACTCGTGGGGATCGTATTATTTATCTATGAATTATAACTTAAGTGGAATTAGTATTATCCTAAGCGCCGACATATGGCAGAGAAGGTGTATGTATTCTCGCGATTGATCCATTTACGAAAATGATTGATCAATTCACGAGAAGGTTTGGATTAGCAAATGCTTAAAAGCATTTGCTGAAGCTAATTTTATGAATAAGCGAAGTATATATTTCGATAGAAGTATTGAAGTTAAAAAAAGGTAGTAATGTGTTGAAAAGTATTTTTTTTTTTCTATTAAAAATTGGAATGCCCATAAAGCTGTTAGAACTAAAAATGAACTTATTATTAGGATGTTTTTAATTTTAATTATTTAACATACAATTAATTATCAGGAGCACCAGTTTTATGACCTTCTCAAAAGTTGAATGCGCACTACAATTGTTGTTGTCTACTGGAATATCCATTGGGCCCTTGAATTAGATTTGTGGACTTTGGTTATTGGTCCGCCATTCAACAAATAAGAAAGTGAAGGAAAAAAAGTCGTAAAATAAGCACGGGGTAGCCGGTTTTTGGATTGGTCATTTAAAAATAGGCAGTGTTTGCCAAGTCATTAAAAAATAGTCTTTTACTGCAACAGAGACCGGTCCAGCGTAATATACTGGAGTTCGGTGCACCTGTGTATCAACTTCCACCATATTATGCTGGAACTCCAATTTGCGAAAAGTTCCAGCATAATATACTGGAGATTCAAGCACATGTGTATGAACTTCTAACATATTATACTGGACCGGTATACTGCTGAAACTCCAGTGTCTTATGCAGGAGTTCCAATATACTTATGCTGGAACTCCATTATATTATGCCGGAGTTTCAGTATACATATGCTAGAACTCACGTATAAGTATAATATGCTAGAGTATTTTTCGGATTTTGAACAGTGTTTTCGTTCGGATTTATCTTTACATGAAAAGTGGCTAAATTTCGATTACTTTTGAAAGTGTGGCTATTTTTGAATGACCACTTGTAAATTTGACTATTTTTGAATTTCTCCAAAAAAGTCTAAATAGCAGGGGCTAGCCAGTTTTCAGACTGATATTTGAAAAATAGCCACTATTTTGCTGCAACACGGAAATTTCCAGCATAGTATACTAGAGATTGGAGCACATGTGTATGAACTTCCAGCATATTATGTTGGAACTCCAGCACACCAAAAGACCAGCATAATATACTGGAGATTGAAGCACCTGTGTATAGACTTCCAACGTATTATGTTGGAACTCCAACACATTATGAAATACCAGCATATTATGCTGGAAGTTCACATGTAAAAAAATCGTACGTTGGAATATTTCCGGATTTAAACGGTGTTTTTGTTCAGAGTTATTTTTTATACAAAAAGTGACAAAAATTCGATTATATTTTATTAATTTTACATAGGATCTGTAAAATCTTGTATACTTTAAGATCCAAGTTATTTTTTAGGGATTTTTTCCTTCCTATACCATTAATGAAACTTTATTACCAAATATGTGCATATTTTATAAATTACCCGACCTGTGCACTATTTTTCTATAATTTTTATACCATTCATTAATTAACAATTAATAGGAGTTGAATCTTCCTTATATGGCGCGCTAAAAATCAGGAAGAGAATATCCTAATTGATTTAGCGACCTTCAGTTCAAATTTGAAACGGAAATCCTTTATCTTCAATTTAAAATCAAAGAACAGAGACTGTTTTCTTCAAAAACTCTGTTTTGCGAATTTTTTTCGTAAGCTACAATTCAATAAAAAAAGACGAAAAGCTTCATCAAATTGAAATCAAATTGTAGAAATCAGTTCGTCGAGCTTTTTTCCTCAATCCAGAAATCAAAAAAGCGACCAATTATTCAACAAAATCAAGTCAAATTGTAGAAACCAATACTGTCGATACTCTGTTCTTTATCTTTTTTTTTATCAATCCATAAATCAAAAAATCGATAAAATATAGAACAATACCTCAGCAACAACACACAATCATGTCCAAAATCCCAATCATGCTACAATTTAATGGGAATTGGGATAGCTATGGCAGATTTAGAGATTTTCAAGTTGATGGCATTGTGGTCGATGAGAATGCAAGCTACAATATGTTGATTTCTATGATTGCAGAGCAATTAATGATTGATACTTCGGAAAATATTGTAGAAATCAAATACATTGTGAACGACAACTGTCCTCCAATGGAGATTAGGAATGATATGGGGGTTCTTGTGTATATGGAGACAAAAAAGAAGAATAAAAACTTAGGATCATATCCATTATGTATAAGTGTACGAGAGTTCAATATAGAATTGACTATCACCAATGAGAACACAAGTGCAGGTTTGTTAAGTTTAAAATTGCATGGAATTCTGGTTTTACTGTAATATCTACAAAATTTCTACATTTATCTACAAATAAACTACAAATCAGTTTAAGGCTGTGTAAAGCAATATTATTTTCAAGATTATTACTACATTTATACTACAATTAAACTACAATGTATGTTAAAAAAATGTTGACTACAAAATTTTCTCTCAATCTACATATTTCCTACAAAAATGCTACAAATAAACTACAAATCAGTTTAATTATGTATAAAGCAGAATTGTTTTCACGATTGTCTACAAATTACTACGTTTATACTACAATTAAACTACAATCTATTTGGAGAAAAAAAATGTTGACTACAAATTTTTTAATTGATCTACAAATTATATACAAAGATTCTACAAAATTATAATGTCACTGTTTATCTTTATTTTCATGCAGGTTCATCTGGGTCCCTATAGTTACTTGATATGCCATCCTCTCCCGTTATAGAGGAATATCAAAGTGAAATAATAACTTAAGTTACACAAAGTGCTATTGATGAAGGACAAGTGTATCAAGACAAGCAAACTGTAGCAACTGCAATGAAGAACTATTCTGTGATGCACAAGTTCCAGTTCAGAGTTAAAAGATCTAGCCACAGAAGGTATGAAGATATTAGTGGTGAAAAGATCATTATAAACAGTGGTTTCCTTGAGATATGTATTTTTTTAAATATTGTAGATGAAGTGTAGTTATATTGTAGATTCTGTTACTTTATGTTAAAACTGTCACGACCCGAAATCCCACCTTTCAGGCCGTGACTGCGTCTAATGTTGAACCTGCTAGAAAAGCCAATGTACACAACACCTTGACATTTCTAAAAATAACTTAACAGTAATAAAGCAATATTCTTTCAAACCTTTACGGAAATAACCAGAACCACTTCAAAGGTTTTAAAGCAGAAATGTAATAATACACCGAAAAACGCATAATGAAATAGTAAAGATAACAACATCGCAAAATCCCAAAACCGGGGTGTCACAACCTCACGGACTGTCTATAAGAATATTAAATACAATTCTGAAAGTAAATACAATATTGTCTTTACAACGGAAGGAGAAATAAGACAATAGGATACTAATAGCAGGAGAGACTCCAGGGTCCACGAACTCCAGTGGTATACCTTAAAGCTCGATGTGGACTGAAGGTGACTCCCTCAGAGCGGTCCACGGGGTCCGAAAGCGGGATCTGCACAACATAGAGAAGCGCAGTGTAGTATCAGTACAACCGACCCCATGTACTGAGTAAGTGCCAAGCCTAACCTCGGCCGAAGTAGTGACGAGGCTAGACTTAGCAAATAACGTTCACCTGTCCTATTCTACAACACCAAATACAGATAACAAAGCAAGGAAGAATAACAGTCATATACGGGGAACGGGAGCAGATAAAGGGAAAAACAACAAGATAGAGCAGTTAATTAACATCAAGTAAGAAAAGAAACAATTTACCGAAAACTGATAAAGTATGAATGACATGTCTAAATGATAACAATGGCAGGACATCACCCTTCGTGCTTTTACTCTCTTCCTCACCAATGCAATGTATGTTGTAATCAATGTAATCATGGCACGACATTAACCTTCGTGCTTTCAATAAATGTAAACATGGCACGGCATCACCCTTCGTGCTTTTACTCTCTTCCTCACCAATGCAATGTATGTTGTAATCAATGTAATCATGGCACGACATTAACCTTCGTGCTTTCAATAAATGTAAACATGGCACGGCATCACCCTTCGTGCTTTTACTCTCTTCCTCACAATGCATGACATGATGTAATCAATGTAAAAACATAGCACGACATCACCCATCGTGCTTTACACTCTTCCTCACCAATGCAAGACAATGTGTATGGTAAGGAATAAAGCATAGTGGAAATATACAGTTCAAACCACCCAGCAAGGGAAAAATATCAGCCAATATCTCAATAAATGCCCGACAAGGGTCTCAGCTATAACCAAACAACTCAATATATATATTGTATATTTGGATCCTCAAACCAACATTTCATAATCTCTACAACCCGTACATCAACCACAATCAACTTCCTAAGTAGAGGCAATTACATAGTATGATGAACATTGAAGAAATAACTGAATTTTTATCAAAAATAGACTCATGGGCATGCTTGACTCACAATGTATAGGTACTCGTCACCTCACCTATACATTGAACATGATAAACACATAACACATAACATACAATACCTAATCCTTCACCAAAGTTAGGCAAGACACTTACCTCGGTCCAAAGTATATAGCAATCAACCCTCTAAGACTGTTTTTTCTTTATAATCCGACTCCGAAACAACGATATCTAGGCATGATTAATTCAATAATATCAATAAAGACTCAATAACACAATCCCATAGCCTAGATATTCAATTTCTAGCATTCTTCCAAGAATACCAAAATTCGACCCCGGGCCCGCTTGGTCCAAACACGAGGCTCGGGACAAAACCCGATCACCCATAACCCCACGAGTTAGAATATATAATTTGTTTTGAAATCCAACCCCAAATTGGGGTTGAATTACCAAAAATTCTAAAAAACCTAACTCTACCCAAAACCCCTACTTTCTACTTTGATTTTAGGATTTTAAGCCTAGATTCTAGTGATTATGGAAGAAAAATGGAAGAAATTAGTGTTAGAATCACTTACCCAAGTGTTTATGGAGGGAAATTAGCTTGAGGATCGTCAATGGGGGTGGCAGGAGAAGAAGAAGGCTGAAAAATGTGATATTCCCGTATTGAATTTTGTTTTTGGGTTTTAAAATAGCTGGGTGAAATTTGGCCTATGCGATCCCGGAGAAAGGCATGCGATCGCACAAGGTTTATTTTATTAGGCTCCGCGATAGCGGACTTCATGATGCGGTCGCAAAGATTCCCTAACCTACACCCCTGCGATCGCGGATCATCATGTGCGATCGAACAGGGTACTACCCAGCCCCCCCCCCCACCAGCTTGCCTACAACACTGTGCGGTCGCGGTGCCTTCTATGCGATCACACAGTGTATTTATTGCCCCTCCAGCACAAAGCTAACCGATCGCAACTATACCTATGCGATCGCATAGGGTTAAACACCAGACACCAGAAAAATGCAACA
>MDKH01023487.1:0-20903 GCA_005239495.1 Nicotiana undulata
AAAAAGTAAGAACTCAAGACAAATTCAGTGATTTCCAAATTTTGTGATGGCTTTTCTTCGCTTTCCCGTGTGTTCGATGACCTAAAAGAGGCATTTTTGGCTTATATATTGTGTATAACAGTCGGGGGCCGATTTTTTATCCTATTCTGAATAAGCTTCAGGGATTGATGTTGGGTGGATGCTTCGGGTCCGCCTTAGCTTGAACTTCTCAGCATCGGATGCTGGGGTGGATGCTTCACGTCCACCCTCTGCTCCCTCATCCTTGTTGCGCCTAGGTGCGGATTCTAAGGTGGATGCCTTCTCCGGACTTCACTACCAAAGATGAACTAAATACCATTTTTTCCTAAGTTGGATGCGACGCATCCACCCTCTTCTCCTATAGATGGAGCATCTTTTCTTCATATTTTTGCACTCCAAATATCTTAGATCATCACACACAACTTCATTAGTCACAAAATCAATAACTAACACATGTTGGGCATTTTAAAGATCAAATAGCACCAAAAAGAGGTTAAAATATGAGTAAAGTAACATCACCGACTAAGAAGAAGAAGCGAGAGGGGGAGGAGGAGCAGGAGAGGGAGAAGGAAAAAGCCTGATCATGTTGTCTGTACTTGGGTATTAATTAATTTTTTTTAAAAATAGGTACAAATTAATTGGGGGTGACCAAATAGGACGCCTTGTGAAATTTTTACCTTTAGCCTGTTTAATTGTAATCCTAAATAGAATAAATTAGGAAAAATTTGATAAAGAATTAGGAGCAATGAGCTAATTTATTTTGAAAATTTTAAGGGAAGGCGACATGGCACTTTGCCTTTTCCCTAAATCCATCTCTGCTTTAGCTACGAACACCAACTTAAATCCCCCAAGTTCCAAAAGCAGATCATACTAAAACAAAGTTCTTTCTTCCCTCTTCACTCCGCAAAAAAATTATTCGATTCACATATATGCACTAAATTTAGTACATGAAATCAATTATATATATATATATATATATATATATATATATTGATTGTGATTAAATGATAAATGTACTATTTGCGTCGCTTATCATTTGGTGCGTGCATCAGATGCGAGAAAATATTTTGTGTCCTAGCACATCTCGGATGATCTAGCATTATTAACATGAGTTCATTAGCATCCATAAGTTAGCTTAGACTTGAATTTATCTTTGCAAAATTCATCAAAACTCAAACAAGATGATGAGTCCGATGGTTGGACTTAAACCCTTAATCTATAATCATGATAATCTTTCTATATATAGTGATATTCTAATATTGAGAGTCAAACTTCTCAATTTTGATAACGAATTCAGACACAAATTTTTTGTGTTTTTAAAATAAAATTTATATATTTGAGAACCACGTGAAAAGTTTTATCAGTCATGATAATTAATAATTTAGAACATTTAAAACACATGAAAAAATTGCGGCAAAAAAATACATTAATTTAATTTTCAAAATCCAAACACCGCCTATAAATTAAGACATAAGAAGTATATATTAAATCTTTATCTATATGTACACTAAACTTCGCATATACAAAAGAAACTAAGTAGACGTTTGAACATGAATTTCAAAATAAATTGTTAAATTTGGAAATTGAATTGAAGATGAAGTTATGTTTGGTTATAGTTTTTTGCAATACATTTAGATGTCTTTTTTTGCAAAATCATAAAATATGATTTATATCCCATAACTTATAAAAAATATCAAAACCGCCCTATTTTAATTATCCTACTTGAAATAAATAATCAAACATGCTATTGTTTAACTTTTATCATATTCTGCTTTACTTCACTACACAGAAGATGCAAACGGCATGCATTTTCAAGTGAAAATGCTATTGTTTAACTTTTAAAAGTATAGGGTAAATTTGTAAAATTAAAAACTACTGAAAATGCATTTTCAATTGAAAAAATATTTTCAAGTGAAATTGAAAAAAACGGGTTGAAATTAATAACCAAATATTGTTTTCAAAATATTTTTTGAAAAAAAGCAAAAATTTTGTATGTCCAAACGGTCTCTAAATCCGTTGTAGCAAAAATCACAATCAAGAGAAAATAAGAGGAAAAGAGAAAGAAAGGAGAAGCATGTACGTTTCCTCTTCCCCTCCAAAGTGAATAAAAAAGGAAGAAATAAAGTAAAAAGGGAAAGTCATATTTACATAGGATTTCTATAGATTTTTCAGTTTTTAATTAAAATGGATTTCGTAACATTATAAATAGAGGTGTCATTAAATTTATTTTATGTGTAGAGAATTTGAAGAGAGATTTCATAAATTTATAATAAAATAATTTCCTTCTATCGCCATGCTTAAAAACGTTTAAAAAGCAAATACAGTAGAAAAAGAACATTTTTCAGCCGCGTAAACTGCAGTCCAAAACCCATATAAAAACCTCCCTTTTCCTTAGTTATTCACACCATTCATACAATTTGTTATAGTCAGTCTCTCTCCGCAGAAGAATCTTCATCAGCTTTAATGGTAATTCTTCTTCTCTCTTTCTTTATATATCAGATTTTAATTTAAACAACCATTTTATTGTTAATAATTGTTTTATGTACATTAAAAGAATTCCCATTAGAAGTTTGATATTCCGGCGTCTTATTTGATATCTTTCCGGCGAATACTCCGCCATTTGATATATCCTTCTTGTTTTGTTTCCCTTTTGTCATTTTTGGAGCAAAAAGAAAATAAAGAAGTACAAGCAAAGTTGGTATATATATAATTTTAATAATTCATAATTATTCTCTTTCCTTTGGAGTTGGGCTACAAATGAATTATATAGTAAGTAGCTGTCACGTCTATCAAAAATATTGTCAGAAGAATTCAGGAGTCATAGAGGCATGCCCCTTCACTTAAAATATTAATATACAAATAGAGAAATTATATTTGGGAGTAAATTTAAAATAGTATCTTAAATATACTCCCAAGTAATTATAATTTTTTGAAAAAATAGCATTTAAAGCAACTGAAAGTATAAACCGTTTTATGGCTCTCTTTTTTCTTTTTCTGGTTTTGCGGCTTTGGATAAAAAGTTTTTGTATGGAGAGAAAAGTTTGATTCACTTTACTTAAATGGCGGTGATGAAAAGATCAGATTTCAATATTGGAGAATCTAAATACGTTTCGTGAAAATAAAGTAAGTGTTCACAATTGCTTTATGGAACGAAGAAAACTGCTTTTTTCCATTAGTACGAATGAAGTTATTAATAAATAGCCAATTATTTCTGCTCGGATAATAATAGCAAATGTTATGGATCTTTTCTCCAACAATCTAGCTCTTTTGGACATAATTCTTTCTTTCCAACGAGCTTTTATACTTATTTATTTGAAAGACGAGCATTGCATTCGATTCGAAAAAAAGATACCTTTACACACGAAACATATTATTTAGCTTGAATTTAAAATAAAAAGTAGTGATCCCTTCTTGGAGGGATTAGTTATCTTTTTACTATATGTTTTCATTGTTAATGACGTTCAATACTTTTACTTTTAACAATAGGTTAGGCATTAGTTATTCTTTGTGGTGGAGTTGGTAGTAGTAAATTAAAATTGAGATGCAAACAAAGAAGCAAGATTCTACTTTTCTTGTTTTTACTATTTGGCATTTTGCATTTCACTTGTTTTCTGTCTTGGCTTTTTCTTTGTGGAAACTTGCACTAATTATGCATATCTATGCTAGAGCTTGAGTATTTCAAAAAAAAACAATTATTGTTCTAGAATATGCATATTGTAAATGATTTTTAATCCTAAGTCACAACGGTTTTAATCATTGAATTGTATGTCCATATCTATATGTAGTCACAAGGATTTTAATCGATTATAATGTTGTAGCAAGTAATTTATCTCATTTCTCAAGTTTAAATTCATTTTTTACGGATGATTATATTGTTTAAGTGACCTAATAGTATATAGTTGTCGGTATATAAGCTTTAGTCATAAACAATAATGAGAGCGGTTGTACAAGAGTTTAACTTCTATATATCACCACTATTACACTATCATTAACTTAAAAGATAACTTCTAATTACTTGAGAGACATGAGGTAGACAACCTAGTATAATTAAGACATGTAAATTACATTAAATATTTTAATCTTTAAATTATCAATGCATATATAATTTATATTCTGATTACATATTACCACGTATTTTGAACTTCTTTTAAATATTATATTACTATAATTTGTATGGGTTTGGTACAGGTATCAGAAGGAGAAGTGGGGCCAAGGGTAGTTCTAACAGCACCCTTATCATTGGAAGGGGAATCAGATGCTTCTGATTACAAAGCTCCTAATCTGCTACAACGCATTTTAAGCCTCTTGAGTAATGTACGGCCAGGATCTGATCTCACCCGTATTCAGGCAAGACTTTTGAACGATTAGTTACCTCTTTGAATTGAAATAAATAAAAGGGCTCAAGGAAATTAAAGTCAATAAACAATTTCTGTTTTTTGAAAGAAAAAAACAACAATTGTTTTGATTCTCTTAGAAGGTAATAAGTAGGAGATGGAGTTGGAGTAGTTTGGTTTTGATTCCTAATTTGTGTATTTCAATGATGACTAGGACCAATCAACAAAGATATATAAATTATCAAATAGGACACTCAAATCTTTTTAGTTGGTCCCTCAATTTTCTTCTCTTTTTTTTTGGCCTTCAAGTATGTGGTCCAATTGTATATGTTGAGAATCATTTGTTGGTAGGGAAAGATGAAAATAATATGAAAAAAAAGACCCTGTGCGAATGCGAAATGCCTTGTGCACCTAGCCGCCTCTTTTTATATACATTTGCTACTTACTCTGCTATGAATATCGATCATAACGGTGTTTGCTACCTGTTGCTTAAAATTTTGGATTCGTCTCTTATGAGCACACTAATATTTTTGTTGGTAGTTAAACTGATATACCTTTGTTGTTCATTTTGATTGAAATGTAATTTCAGCTATCTCCATTATTCAACCTCCCAAAGTCACAGCTACAATGCTACGGGGAATCAGTATACTGCATAAATAATGACATGTTAAGTAAGTGTTGGAAAGGGGAGAGTTCAGTTGAAAGAATGATAGCAGTGGTGGGTTGGAGCATATCCACATTGCGCCCTTTGATGTTTGGTGTGGCTCCTTTTAATCCCATTCTTGGTGAAACTCACCATGTTTCTAGAGCCACTCTCAATGTCCTCTTAGAACAGGTAAAATATCTCTTCAAAATATAGATATTGAATGTGAATGCAATTTTCATATTAGCTCAAATAGCTGTCACCCACTCAACCGCTTAAATTAAAAGTAGCTGACGGATATATAATATGTGTATAATTTAGGAATAATAATAATCATATATAATTAATGAATAATATATGTATATCGGCTAGTTTGGAGTACTAATTATATATTTTAGGGAGTGTCTTTTATTTATATTTTGATATACAAAAAAAAAATTATATACATTTTGATATACACTAAGAATAATATAAACTTGTAATATATATTTGGTATACAAATTATTTGATGTGTTATACACTGTAATATATAAATAATATAATTATTTTCGTTATGATATACATTGTTATAAAGATAAAAATAAATTTTAAATAATTCTATTTATCATTTTATATTTTAGATAATAAAGAAGGAAAATAAAATTTTAAGATATATTTTTATATATAAAAAATAAGAAAAATAAAGTTGTGATATACATTTTGATATACATATTATCGTTGTGATATACATTTACAGGCTATTTGACGCCAGTATCTATAACCAATGTTATTTTCTGTCAATTGTGTGAGTACATTGTCACATCATGATCATGATCATGCCAAAAGGTGTATTGGAAACTTTTCACTATCTTGGAGGTGGTGGCTCTTTTCGCGGCTGGGCTTAGCCTTTGGTACTTAATATGGGCCGATTCTAACCCAAAATATCAGTAGAAATGACACCGAGTATTCTAGAATACTACTATGTAGAAATTAGCCAGGGTAGTGTGAATTTTAGTTTTTCAGTTTAATTTTATTTATTGTGAAGTTAGAACTTTTAGGACAAAATAAGTACTGGTTAATACCTGAATAGCAAACCTAAAAATGGCTATTTGTGTACTTCCTCCCAAATGAATTTAAGGAAGAGTTGCAGGGTTTTAGAATTAGGCTTGGCCCATTAGTACTGTTGAAATGGCTGATAGACGGTATATATATATATATATATATAAGTTCTTTGATTATTTTTAGTTTGAGCAGTTACTATTTAAATTAATTCCTCTAAATTTTCATTGGCATTGGCCTATAAGCATAATAAAATCGTTAATGGAGTAGTTGTTGTTGATTGGCTCGGATTTTATAGAAAATATCAAATTTGTAGCACTGAATTTACACTCTTTTCATCGAAGCAAATGTTAATTGGAGAACACAAAATTAAGAACTCAATTGTGGCGAAGTAAAATTGAAAAGTGTACTACTGAAAAGTTCAAATATCAAGTTAGCATTGTGTAAAGATAGATTTATGCTTTAGCAAACACATAACTAATTTGAAGATTGACGAATTTTTACAAAAGAATCTCACACTTGGTCCTTATATATGAGAAATGTATATTTTTGGCCGCTCTAAAATATATTAGCCAAAAATCTATATGTGTGTGTTATATTATTATATACATACAACATATAATTTTATGTACATTTTGGACCAGCGAATACATTTAGTTTTGGTCGATCAAGACCATATTTGTATTTTACCCTAAAATAAAGTCCGTCTCATGAATTGAATTGAAAAAACATACCTAATTTTTTATTGAAAAATCTAACTCGGGTGTTTTATGATTTTAGGTTTCCCATCATCCACCAGTGACAGCTCTTCATGCAACTGATGAGAAAGAGAACATTGACATGATATGGTGCCATAATCCTGTCCCAAAATTCTATGGTACTATTATTATTATTTACTTTGTCCATCTTTTTGTTTCCATATATATCATATTAATTAACAAATATAATTTTGATTTCAATTGTGTAAGGTACAAAAATAGAAACTGAGGTGCATGGAAAAAGGGAATTGAAGCTTCTAAATAGGCAAGAAACTTATGTAATGAACTCACCAAAGCTAGTTATCAGACTTCTCCCATTTCCTGGTGTTGATTGGGTGGGAAATGTAACTATTAAGTGTGAACAAACTGGTCTTCAAGCTGATTTATATTACAAAGGAAGTTCTTTCTTAAGCAACAGTGGGAGTAGATCTGTTAAAGGCAACATTTTTATGCCTTCAATATCTTCAAAGACAATTTGTGAGATCAATGGCCATTGGGACAGGTAAGCGTGCCCTTGTAACTTATGTTGCTCCAACTCTTTAAAGATATTGCCGTATGCGTATCAGATCCGGGCATTTTGTTTTGTTTATTGTCCACAGAACTGTTACAGTTAAGGATATAACTACTGGAAAAGTCAATATGATTTACAATGCAAAGGAAGCACTATCCGGAATGAAGACTCCTATAGTGAAAGATCCAAAGGTACATTTCTTCAATTCTATTAAAAAAATGAATATTGTTTTAAGGTTGCTCAAAATAAAGAAAGCACTGAAATGTTTGGGACAAAATATTCACACACTGAAATCTCACGGTACGCAGGACATTTTAATATCTTTTTAAGGGTAATTAACCAATGTGAGATATTTAAATAATGCCCAATTCTATCCATAATATGTATTATCTTTTAAGGTTTTATATTCTTTAAGAATAATATTTAGGAGTGTTAAATTAGAGTACTATTTATCTAAACTATCTTCTATCTCTCCTTAAATTTCTTAATTAATATTCCACCTAATTGGAACAGTAAAGATAAATACGAATAAAGTATCAAATGATTCTTTACATAAAACGTTAGATATTTAAATCAAATTAAGTTTGCCAAAACGGACAAATATTGGGCTTGCCAATCTTGATTTAGGGTCTGCTATATGAATCATCTGTGTGTATCCATTCAAACTATTCATCATATTCTATTTTTTTTAAAATGTTACGAATCAATCTACCATAACTCTCCTCGAGCTTGTCATATATATAGGCGGATTTTGGAATAATGCAGCCTAATAAAATTGTATTTTCTTCATCTACTATATATTTTTGGAATTTATTAGGTTATTATGGCAAGTGAATCAGCAGTGGTATGGGCAGAAGTAAGTGAAGCAATCCTAAGTAGAAGTTGGGATAAAGCAAAGCAAGCAAAGACAATAGTAGAGGAAAGGGAAAGAGAAGTTGCTAAAGAAAGAAAGTCCAAATCTGAAATTTGGGTTCCAAAACATTTTACAATATCCTTTAATAAAGAGTCAGGGTGGGTACCCACACCAAATGAGAGGTGGGTCCCACCAGCTCCAATTATTGTTCCTACTTGATCAAATTTAGGCCATTTTCCTACATTAAATTCATATGTTTTATATGTATGTAGGTGTAGTTATGTAAATTATAAATTGTCAATCAGTTGGCTCTACTTGTCTCCCTCTTAATTGTAATATCTGAACTGATAATTAAAGGAGTTAAATTTTGGAATAGAAAGCGCTGACTTTAAAGGCCTTATCCATTAGAAGATGAAATAGCTGATGTGGATAAACGCTTGATGCGAAATCACGATTTAAAGTTTATGTATTTAAAATTTTAGTTATTCTATGCTATTCACAAAATTTTAAATTCTTTTCAAGTAAAATGCATATTCAAATACAATTTCAATTTTCAAAAATTATTTTTCATCTCAGGATCTTCAAAAACTCATTTTTTTAAGTTTTAATCAAATTTATGTCCAAACGCTAACTTAGTATTTTTATTATTTCATACTATAATGGGTCATTATTTCATATTTGTAACCACCGGAATATACTAAAGAATACAGAAAATATTGATTTCTTTTCTTCTATTGGATTCTCTATCAATAATAAATCTTTGTTTGTTTTTACTTCTACTTTTATGCTAGAAGTACTTGTTGAATTCTGGGGAATACACCTATACTAGATAAAATATCCTTAAGGATAGTGTCATCCATGACACGCCTCACGCTAAAAGAGAATTTTCATGATTTTATAATGTTTTCCGACAAAATTATCAACCAAAGCTGTCAATTCAAATTGTCAGTCATTATGTTTTAAACAAACTGATTATGTAAATATTTTCAATGTACTTCCCATTTCCTTTTTTAAATTCATGTACTACTTATTTGTATGGACGTTTAATTGTTGTTATTACTAAATTAGTGGCTGTTTGTCTCACTCTTACGTCGTCTGAGCTAATAAGGAGCGAAATTGGGGAAGGGCGTTGTTTCCTATTTATTATTGAGGTTCGATCAAATTTAAATTTATAATAATATTAGAAAATAAAGAGTTTTATATATATTTAAACTTCGAGTCCAAAACTTTTAATTAAAAATAATTGGATAAAGAAATACTTAATGACGCAGACTTTAACAACAAAGTCTGCCGCTTTATCTTTTTGGTTGAAAAAATAAAGGAAATTTCTACAATCTTTCGGTTGTTTGCTTAGTCCTAAACTTATCATATTGTTAATCAATCTCTTAATTACGTTGTAGTAAAGAGTAGGTGAACGTGATAATTCTTTCTAGCATCTTGATTTACTTTGACTTGTCCTTCACTTGTGCAATTCAATCTTCTTAAATAAAGTATGTTAAACTTTAAATTGTTAAAAATAATTTATTTTTATTTAGTGATTTTTTTATGACAATGGTAACAGTGGGATTCAAACCTAGAATTTCTACCTACTCAAATACCATATTAAATTGTATAATCATTTTATTTAAAAGTTTAATATAACAAAGAAAACACACTTTTTATTTATTTATTTATTAATTATGACCTCAACAAATTCAACGCAAAATAAATTACTTTCGATGTTCTATAAATATAAAACACGTCATTTCACATGGGAGTTATGGTCGGATTTGTTTTGTCCCCGAGTTACTCCCTCCGGTCTAAAATAAGTGATTTTTTGGATGTTTTTCATATATATTAAGAAATCCACTATTTTAGCATTAATTGGCAATAAAATTGACCATATTAGCCTTTACTATCTCACATAAACACTCATAACACGTATTCCAACACTATTTATTCCAAGGACAACGTAGGAAAAAAATAATTAATTCATTCTTGAAATCTGGAAAAATTACTTATTATTGGACGATAAAAAAAAGACAAAATATCACTTATTTTGGACAGGAAAAAGTAAGAAACGTTGAATTTAAATTCTATGTACTAACAATTTACAGAATATTTTACACTATCAGGTAATTAGTATCCTAAAATGCTAACTATAATATGTTATCACACATTAAAATTATAATACAAGTAAATCTCTTGAAATATTAAATTAGGAATATAAGAATAGTAAAGATGGTAACTAACCTGGTATGACAAGTTAAAATTCACTAACAGAATAAAACAAAATCTTTTTAGTTTGTACTTAAATCCCTCGTGTAATACAACGGAGTAGCGTTATATTTATTCCTCCTTAATTCTAAAAACGCAATTCTAAGAATAAAGATTAAACAGTTTAAAATGGTATTACCTTATTTCAGTTCGAATATCTGGAGGGGAAGTATATATATCATCTAGGACAAAGTAAATGGACACCATGCATAATAAAATATATTATATTATTTTTATCGTTTTCATGCAACGCCGTTGACCTTCAACAATATGCATCAAACACATAATTTTCATCAGAACACACAGGCAACTCAAGAAACACCAAATTTCCATCCTTCAACTGATATGTTCTTCGATATTCATTTACATAAAAAGAGCTACTACATATTTGCACGGCGGGGCTAGCCTGCCGATTGCGGGTTTAGCCAAATCCAATAGTTTTTAATCTAAATATAATATTAACCTTAAGAAATTCATTGTATTATATACAAATTATTAATTTAGAATCCAGAAGAATTATAATTCCAAACTTATAAGTTTCGAATCCTGGCTCGACCTAAGCAGAATAACAACCTCCAAGCTATGTTGTTTACCTTGAACATTAACAAAAGTTCAAAAGAAAACTGTACAAAGCGAAAAGAAACACTTTTCGTCTAAGCTACTTTATACTCTTGAAATAATTTTAAAAATGAAAGAGCTACTTCACACCTTCTAAATTCTTCTCTTGGACTTCATCTTCATTTCTTTCATCAAACAATATTTGCAGCTCAGACTCCGTTCTTCGATTAAACGATCTTTCTTGTATGGTATCCAAAAGTGGTTTCCATGTTGGTGACTTTGTCCACATTCTTTGTCCCATACCATATACTATTTTTCCCTTCTCTGTCTCAACCCGGCTTGAAAACAGGTTAGGGCTACTAGCCGGTGATTTCCAAATCGGGCTAGTACAATTCGACAATTTATTCTTCCTGGACTTGTTCTTAGCTATGGGTTTTTTGGCTATTTTACTAAGTTTTCTAGCTATTTGAGCAAAATCTATAGGAGAAACACTAGATTGAAAGGTTGAGTGAGGCAAAAGGAAGTAAAAATTGCCTTTTTCCAATACGTAATCAAGATTTAGAGGCATTAAGCAAGTGGATAAGAGTTGGGATTGAGTGAATATAAAGTGATTTTGGGGTTTGCCTATGACTTCACTAACACTAATAGGATGATCAAAATCCTCTACATAGCCATTCAAATGCACCACTCTAATAGTCTTTAATTTATCAGAGGGTTTGAAAGAAAAACACCAATACATTTCTTTTCCCTCACTCTTCTCTTTCTATTGTGAAAAAGGGGTTTGTACGGAAAGTGACTTGGAAGCTAATCCTTTCTTTTTTTGGACTGAGATTGATATGAAAACTGGCCAACTATATATTTAGACTTAAAAATCTTGGGATATAAATATTAAGTATCAATCAGCCTTGTCGTCTAGTAGGCTAGTTGCCCCATTTGGAGACTAAAAATACACCCACTTGGGACCGAACTTTAAAACTTGTCATATTTGTCAAGAAATCATAAAAAATAATGCCAAAAAAATAGTTGTTACTTGTTACTAATTTTCTTTTCAGCGCGTTTTAATGACATGTTAATATCTCTTGATTTTCCAGCCATGCTTGTTGACTGGATCATGATTTGTGTGAAGACAATTTCATATTCGATCAATTATTTGTTTGTATTGGTAATGTAATATCTCAGCAGGCACCTTATAAAGACATTAGCACAACAGCCTAATTTCAACTTTCATCCGAAATGTGCTAAGTTAAAACTGATTATGCTGGGATTTACAGATGACTTGCTTTTGTTTTGTAGGGGAGATATAACTTCTGTGAAAATGCTCTTTAACTATTTTCAAAGCTTTTCTATAGCTTATGGACTAATAGCAAACTTCAACAGAAGCTCAGTCTTTTTTGGAGGGGTCACACAGGTAGAACAACATGAAATTTTGGCTATTTCGGGATTCTCTAAAGAGGATACAATATCTAAGATTTATGTTTTGAGGATCTACCAAACTTACAATCAACCAGATAAAGAACCTGATGCATACTTGGTATATATATCAATCAATGGACTCAAGCTAATGTGAGCTATATGACTTCTGACGATAAAGGATCAACTCAGGGACCTGATCCCTTAGGGTTTCTCTGACAACAGTACGAAAGTCAACTCTTTACAGCTGGAAAGTGACTGTTTGCACTATACACGCTACAGTGCAGCAATCATTTCCCATTGGGAAGGGTCTTGTACCAACCAAGTGATAACATCATTCAAGTGATGTCATCCAAAGTGTATTAACAAGAAGCATTACAACAAAACGTCACTTAAACACTTGTGAATCAATTTAAGCACTCCAGATCTGATTATCAAGCATTCAAGTCACAAGTGCATCAACAACAAAGTACAACACTACTACAGACCAGTTCCCACAACAAGTCTTTTGTATGTCCTTAGTTGAGTTGTAACTTTGTATTTGTTCTTCATTGTAATTCCTACTTTGCTTATGTAGAAGCTTTAATTAGGAACTTCTGAAAACCATAAAACCTTAGTGTTTGTGTCGTGACTAGAGTTAGTCATGAGTTGAAGTCTTTGTAATAGGTGTATTGTAAAGTGGCTTGTAATAGGGGTATTACAAGTTAGTGAAGGATTAAGAGTTTAATTCCTAGGTTGCAATAGGTTGTAATCTAAAGATTGCTCAGTAGTGAAGTTGAAATTCTACCACTGTAGGTCGTGGTTTTCGATCCCCTTGAGCAGGGATTTTTTCACGTAAAATCCCTTATGTCATTTACTTACTGTTGCATTAGCTAGTTCTGTGGAAATTGTTATAGGACCAAGTCACTATACAGTTTGGTGGACTCATACACTCTATCAGATGAACTTCTCATAAGATATTTGGGTGTCCCCGTGAGTACTAAAAGGGTCTCAATGATGCAATGTCAACCCCTGCTGGATAAAATGTTAGGAAGAATCAGGTCATGGACAAATAGATTCCTCTTCTATGCAGGCAGAGGCCAATTGGTTAAGTTTGTCCTATTTTCCATTCATGTATACTGGAGGAAAGGTTCCTTTTTTTGAGGGTACTCCCGGGAACAGATCCAGTGGAGACGGGGTGGGGCCTGTAGCGCAGAGGATTAGAGCACGTGGCTACGAACCACAGTGTCGCCAAAGAAGGTGATAAAATTTATTGAAGCTAAATGTAGAAGATATGTGGACTGGAAGTATTAATTATCCAAAAAAGATTTATTGTCTCGGGATAAAATCTATATGACTAGGACTACTGGTGGTATAAATATACTTGACATATTTGCGTGGAATAAGCCTGCAATGTGCAATCTGTTGTGGAATCTTTGTCAGAAAAAAGATAATCTATAGGTAAAATGGATTCATGTGTACTATGGGTCAAACAGAAATTTGATCGAAGATGTTCCCCAACAAGTTTCATGGGTTGTATAGAAGATATTAAAAATCAAAAAAGGCATGTTATGGGGTGCATGATATATAGAACATGAAGAGGGCCTCTACAAAGGAACTTTACAATAGGTTAAGAGAAAATTCTCCAAGGTAACACGGAGGAAATTGATGTGCAACAACCAAAGCCTACCCAAATGGATCTTCATCTTAAGGATAGTAGCACAAAAGATTTCTCATAAAAGAGATTAATGAGATGGGGAGTGGTAGAAGACAAGACCTGTCCTTTATGCAATTTGGAAGATGAAAGTATAGATCATGGGTTATTTAAACGCGAGATTTCTGCATAGATATGGAATCACCTATTACACTGGCAGTGTATTAATAGAGACCCTATGTGTGATAAGGAACTAATGTGGGTTGTTCAAAATGCAAGTGGAAAGAACCCTGAAGTTCAGTATATAGGATATTGTTGTCTGCAGCAGTCTTCTATGTGTGGGATGAAAGAAACCAAAGAGTATTTTCTAACAAACAACAAGAAAAGGAAGTCATCATCAAACAGATCGTTCAAGAGATGCATCATAGAGGAGCAATCAAGCATAGGACTGCAAAATGGCTGGAGCAGTTAAATTTCTATCCATTATAGCTACGATTTCTAATATGAGATTAGTTGAGGTGATTACAATATAGATTAGGGGTGGACATTCGGTATTTTGGTTCGGTATTTAAGAATTTTGGTTCGGTATTTCGGTATTTGATTTATCAATTGTGTATACCAAATACCGTACCAAATTATTTTGGTACAGTTCGGTATTATTATTTTGGTTCGGTACGATTTTGGTACGGTTTCGATTAAGTATTCAGTTTATAATTTATTCACGTTAGCCCCAGATTTTGTGTATACCCAACGAAAAGAAGACAAAACTTAGTAGCAGCATGTTCATTTGACAAAACTTAGTAGCGTTTCAAAATGAGAAAGTCATTAGCTAGGAATCTTTCCCTTGTTTCTTTAGTAGCAGTATATTCATTGACAAAACTTAGTAGCAGCATTAAAATTTCTCCTTCCCTTCTACCTTAGTAGTAGAAGACACAGACTTAGCCATCACAATAATAGCCACAAAAAATCAAAATGAATAAGTATTTAGTAGCACCACAATATAATAAACAATTAAACATTCAACCATTTTTGAAACATTCAGCAATCAGCACAACAAAATTACACATTCGAACATTCAACATTCAGCAATCAGCACAACAAAATTACACATTCAAACATTCAACATTCAGCAATCAGCACAGCAGTCATTCAGTCAAGCAGCTGAATCTAAACAACAGCAGCATCCATTTCAACTTAGCACCATTACAAAATTCATTTGACAAAACTTAGCAGCAGCCGTTTCAACTTTCAAATATTCATAACAGAATTACATAATTTAATTTCACTATTCATAGCAACAGTGTGGAAGCAGTCAAGCAGTAGCCAGCAATGTAGCAGTGGGCATGATTGCACTTGAACCTAAACAATATACAAATCATAAGTTAAAAATTATTTTTTGATGATAATAAAATAATACTACAAAAGTATATCACCAAACAAATAGTGTATTAAACTTATCACTCAAGTTGCAAGTTGCAACTATACATCAAGCAGTGCTAGTAGTGCTTCCGTTATTTTCCATATCTAAAGATAATTCGACCAAATATGTCAATGACAATGACAAATAAACAAGTATGATATATTATTTTGAACTAAAATACACACAAAATATTAAAGCTTACCAAGCTCGAGTTTCTCAAGATACTTCAAGTCTTCTTCAATACTAATAGGATTCTTCTCTTATCTAAGCCAATCTTGAACAAAATAAGAGCTTGCACACATTTAGGAGTCAATGAACTCCTAAATGAATCAAGAATACGGCCACCGGTGCTAAACACGCATTCCGACGACACACTAGAAATTGGAATGGCCAACACATCACGAGCCAACTCTGAAAGAATAGAAAATCTAGGAGCATGTATTTTTCACCAACTTAAGATATCAAATTTTTCACTAAAAGGCTCTTGTTCTTCACTAATGTATTTTTCCAACTCCGATTTAGCGCCCCCACTTCCATTGTCTTCCTTTTGTTTCTTCAAGTGAAGTTTCGTCCTAATTAAAGATGTAATTATAACACTCCCACTAGATGTATTAGATGTGTTATTAGATGAAGTAGAACTAGATGGAGATTGAGGACAAGATCCAGTTGAATACTTTTTTAGATATTGTTCAAACAAAGAATTCATATAAGCATACACCTCAACATTTATTTTCTTCCCCTTTTCCTCCCCAAAAAGTTCTTCAAGTTCTCCCTCTACATATTCAAATTTGTTACGTGGATCCAAGACGGAAGCAATAAAAATTATTTTATCCATCTTTTCAGGCTCACCCCAATACTTCTTGAACTTTTCTTGCATCCGCTCAGTCATTTTTCTCAAATGCTCATCCTCACTAAATAAACACATTTTCAAATGACAATAAAGTCCAGATACATCCTCAACATGAGCATTACAAGTTACATATCGTGAACCTAAAACTTTTTTGGTGAGCTCGTGAAATCTTGCAAGAAACTTGATCGCATTCCTCATATTCACCCAATTGTCAGATTCAAGAGGACCTACACTACTACCATCTTCACAAGAACATTGATAAGCATAAAATCCATCATCAAAAAGATGAAACTTGCCAAAGACCTTTTCAAAGTTTTGTGCCGTATCCAACATCAAATAGGTGGAATTCCACCTAGTAGGAACATACAAACACAAAATTTTGGTACATTCTACCTTTACATATGCACAACACTGTTTAAACTTTAAGATCCTTGCATGCGAAGCTCTCACATACCTCACAATATTTCTAACACGTGCGACAAAAGCATCAATTTCTTTTAAACCATCTTGCACAATTAGATTTAATATATGAGCCATGCATCTCACATGAAGATGTTTACCACCCATCATATTAGTTTTCCACATATCTAACTTTATAGACAATTCTTTGACTGTGACATCATCTGAAGAAACATTGTCCATAGTAATAGTGAATACCTTGTCTAATTTCCATTCAAGCAAACAATTTGAAATAACTTTATCCATCTCTTCACCCTTATGACTAGAGTGATAGGGCAAAAATTTAGTATTCTTTTATGCAACTTCCAATCCCTATCAATGAAGTGAGCTGTCAAACACATATAATTTATTCTTTGTAATGAAGTCCATGTGTCTGTTGTAAGGCAATTTTTTGGTTGTGCTTCTCTAAAAGACTTTCTCATATTTTGCTTCAATTCCCCCTAAACTTCATAACAATCCCTTGTTATTGTTCTACGAGAAGGAAGACGAAATTGTGGTTGAGTTTTTCTCATAAACTTCATAAAGCCTTCATTTTCTACAAAGCTAAATGGTAGCTCATCAATAACTATCATCTCAATTAAGGCCCTCCTAACCACTTCTTGATCAAATTTTCAAAGTGATCCTTCATCACTTTGGCAAGATTGGAAATTTAACTTTGTTTGACTTTTATCTTTATTATTGTTAGGTGTGTATTCTTTGCATCTATTCAAATGAGATTTTAATCCGCTTGTTCTATTCTTAGATGAGTAAGCAGCAAAAGCTTGCTTACAATATCTACACCTTACTTTACCAACCCCATTTACCTCAACTTTATCAAAATGATTCCAAACGTCGGATCTAGGTTGCATGGCTTTTTCCCCCGTAGAATCTTGAGTATCAATGGTGTTGATGTTGCTCTCTTGAGTAATAGGTAAGCTTTCACTTGAACCGGCAACACTGTTTAAACTTTCATCTATCATTTTTACAAATAGAGATAGTATAAGATTGTGTGATCCTAAAATCTTGAGTAAAATCCTAAATGTGGTCCATTTCTGTTCTCCATTGATACAAGACAAGTTATCTGATTTATTATTAACTCATTAAGCATTTCCTCTACCACATAACCAACACAATGGAAATGGAAAACAGAAACCAAAGTTACAAGGAAAATATTAGTAATGTCTTATAACATTTACTTATAACATTATTAAAGTTCAAACAATAGAGACCGGATTTACAAAATATCTGAGACCGGATTTACAAAATATAAAATTCAAAATCCTCTAAAGCTGGCTTTAAATTTTTGTGCGGTCACTCTAAATCCTCTAAAGCTGGCTCATCTGAGGATGAAACAAAATACAGATAACACTACCATCATCAGTCATGAGCATAAAATGAAAAAGAAAATACGACATATGAGATAAATAAGTTGATGTGGTGAAATATGCTAAATACAATAGTATAACTTATCAAAAAAATAAGTTCCACAAAATGTGTCAAACATTCTTCTGTTCGTATAATTATTTCTTGTCTAGGTAAGTTAATATGGTGAAAAGTTAAAAGGGGATGTCAACGAGAGACTAATTGCAACACAAAAGAAATAACCTCAGAATAACTGCACAGAGCAAATTTCAATTGAAATTGTTGCCATGTCACTAGACAACCTTGTTATAGCCACAATACAATACTGCAGTAGGTAAGCATCATATAGAAATACTACTAGTGCACAAAAGAAGGATCAACTACAAAAAGAAAATGATAAAAGCTACTCTTAAAGACATGATAGTCAAAACGTATTCAGATCTTTGTGAACTTCGAAAAGAAAATATATATAGTGAAAAATCTCTACATTAACATTCAATAAGAAGAATTAGGTCAAAACGGAGTCCTGAAATCTTCCCAAATATCTAATTTGGACTTGCATGGACCAAAGATGAGATAGTTGTAGGTTAAATCCAATTTCTTCTGAGGTGGACACACAGAAATTTATAGCCACACAGCTTTAGAGTGAGCACACAGAAATTAAATTTCAAAACTTAAAAATAGAGATCGAATTTACAAAATATAAAAAGAAACCTCAAACAATCACAAAATAAAGATCATAGAAAATTCATATGAACCTGTCCGGAGCGCTGAGCTTCGAAATAATCCAATGATTGAGTGAGGAGTGAGGAGAGAGGAGAGAGAAGACGGAACTCGGAATCACCAACGCGGCAACGCCAGACGCCCAGATCGGAGACGCAAATGGTGACTCTATGACTGCCTGACTGTGGTCTGTGAGAGACTGAGAGAGTGAAAGTGTGGGTGAAGATGACAGAAACTACGTTGAGCCATTGCTAACCTAATTTTCTATTGCTGAAATGGCCTAACCTAAGAGTACTGGGCTTGGGCAGTTGGGCTTGGGAATTAAATTTGGGTTTGGGCGTCGCTTGGGGCTGGGCATCCGGTGGGTAGTGTGACTATTGGTTATGGTTGCTTTGCCACAACCTCTTCAACTGGCTTCTCTGACTCCTTTGCAGTTTCCGATTCGACTTCTTTGGTGGGCTGTTTTTCACTAAACATCACTTGATTTCTCTTCTTCGATGGGATTTCTTCTAGTTCTCCACCATTCCTCAATGACACAACATTAATAGGGGCCTTAGTATTAGCCTCAATGTCGCTAGGTAATTCTCCCGCTGGTATGGTGTTCTGGGCATTGACAAGTTGCCCCATCTGTCGCTCTAAATTTCTAATAGCAGTAGCTATATTCTGATTATCACCCATAATCTTCTTGAGAATCTCCTCAATATTACATATCAGATTTGCAGACTAATCTTCTAGTGGTGGACGAAACCGTTGATATTGACCTTGTGCTTTGAATTGATTCTGAGCACCATGATTTCCACCCTATGAGAAATTTGGGCGGTTCCTCCAATTTGGATTATAAGTATTACCATATTGATTATGATTATCTTGGCCTCTATTAGCATTCTCACAAAGTAAACTGACTCTGGATTCGCTGGAAAGACATTACTGGTATGGCCCTCGCCGCAAACTTCGCAGAACACATGAACCTGTTGTACTGGTTGAACATGTTGCATTGATGGGAATTGTTGTTGTTTTTGAACCACATTCATCTTGTTGATTTGATTTGCTAAAGATGCTACATGTGCATATAGTGCCGATACAACATCCAATTCAAGTACCCTGACAACTTTATGGGATGTGTGTCTACATGCTTCCCCTTGCCAATCTGGGTTGCTTTTGGAAAACATGTTCAACAACGCATAAATTTCATCAAAGCTCTTTTCCAATACTTGACCACCAATTGTTGCGTCTACCACTATTTTTGTTTCGGGGGGAATACCTTCGATAAAAATGTTAGCCAGAACCTCATTGGTTTGGTTATGGTGTGGACAGTCTCTTAGTAGCCCCTTAAATCTCTCCCAAGTTGGATACAGTGATTCACCTTCTCTTTGTTTGAATGCAACTATCTCACTTCTCATTTTTGCGATTTTACCAAAAGGAAAGAACTTGGCCAAGAATTTGCGAGCCAAATCATTCCACGATGCAATAGAGTTAGCTGGATAAGATTTCAACCAACTCTTGGCCTCTCCCAACAAAGAAAAATGGAACAATGTGAGCCTGACATAATCAAATGTGACTCCGTTAGTGATATAAGCATCACTAATCTCCAGAAAATTCAGAATATGTTGTTTGGGGTCCTCGTGTGGCATTCCCAAGAACTTTCCATTTGCATGAACTAGTTGGATCATGTTATGCATAAGCTCGAAATGCCAGTGATCCTAGGCTTAACGATACTAGAAGTGAGATTAGCAATGCTGGGCATATCCACCTCTTGTACCGCCAACAAGTGTTCATCTGCCATTTCAACAGGAAGTTTAATGAGTGCTTGTAAATTATTTGCTTCCCGAGCTTCTCTAAACCTTTTTCTTTCTACGAAATGCCCTCTCAGGTTCTGGGTTAAAATCTTGTAGTCTATCCTGGCTTCTAACCCGTCGCATTCAAGAAAAGTACCTGAGATAAAACACCCAGCCAAAAGAAGATTAAAAATTTAACTCAATAAGTAGTAAAAGCTTAATCCGGTAGAACAATTAATTTCGAAGTCCCACAAAACAACGCCAAAAATTATTGCCCTAGATCGCACACATAAGTATACGCAGTCAATTAAGTAATAAAGAAT
>ML255543.1:0-60424 GCA_005239495.1 Nicotiana undulata
TCCAAGTAGGCTATCAGCTCAGCGGAAGATATTGGTGCGCTCCATTTGCTCCGGAGTTGCTTACTTGGTCAGTATATTTAGGACAAGTATTGATTGGTATGGCGGGGCTCAGTCCCGACCTTGATGATACTTATGTACTTTTAGAGGCTTGTAGACAGATGCCATGCATACGAATACTTGTATGGCCTTATAGGCCTATGTTTAGAGTTTATAAATGATTATGTTGGTCTATTAGGCCCGTATGTCATGAGTATATGATGATGTAATAAGAAAGATACGTTACGTTGGTACTCAGTTTAGTAAGGTACCGGGTGCCCGTCGCGGCCCATCAGTTTGGGTCGTGACACTACCTCCCCTGCATTTTATTTCCTGCACTGCATAAGGCTATTGTTCTGCCTTCCGAGGTTCCACGCTACCTCACCTGCATTTTATTTCCTGCATTGCATAAGGCCATTGTTCTGCCTTCCGAGGTTCCACGCTACCTCCCCTGCATTTTATTTCCTGCATTGCATAAGGCTATTGTTCTGCCTTCCGAGGTTCTACGCTACCTCCCCTGCATTTTTATTTCCTGCATTGCATAAGGCTACCATTATGCCTTCCGAGGTTCCACGCTACCTCCCTTGCATTGTATTTCTTGCACTGCATAAGGCTACTATTCTGCCTTCTGAGGTTCCACGCTACCTCCCCTGCATTTTATTTCATTGCATAAATCTCCTATCAACCTTTCAAAGCAATCACCTTTCGTGACATTATTTATTTACGCTTTCTTTCGGGCTAAGCTCTGCCCCTCTTTTCTTTCGCAAATCGCTAAACTCTGTCTTGTTAGCATCATACTACCGCATTTTGCATGGGCTGAAATATCGCCAACTTGTCCAAGGGCGTCATCGTTCAGAGGCACCATCTTCATGGCCCGAGAACATAATTTCATGGCCTGAGGATCTCTTTTATTCAACCCCCATATCATTATTCAAAGGCATCATGGTTCGGAGGCACCATCCGCATGGCCCGAGAACGTCATTTCATAGCATGCGAATCCCGCACCAAGCGATTCATGGCCCAGGACAACATTCATAGTCCAACGGGAACTTGCATCACGTTTATATTACGCACGATATATGCTTTTTATTTATTCGCAGGTGATCTGGCAGGGACAGCCAACCAGGCAGGAGCGGACCGCTCCAGTTCTCCGATACACCCCCGTAAGACCTTCCTACCTTTACCTTACCTCGCACCTTGCGTCCGTTCTTGTGAAACATCACCGGTATATTTCGCCGATGATTCCAGAACTACATACGACCTGATTCCTGTAAAATCAGGGATGTGTAGGCAGCTCAGAAGCCAGGGTACGGCCTAATTCTACCCCACAGTTTCACTCTGGTCAAAATTGGCGATCATATCTTTATCCGACAACTCTTTCATCATTCTCGGGTAAAGAGGGGCAGCTGTTGATATCCAATTTTTCCTCAAACTATTTTCAAACTTGCATATAAACTTTCAAAATTACTCTTTGTAATAATGAGTATTTTTCCCCATTTTTCCATATTTTTATTAAATTATTTTCCTACTTATTTTAATATTTCATATTTAAATAATTCATGAATTATGCTAGAAACATTTTTTTAAATATTTCCCAGCTCAGTATTCTATTTATAATCGATTTTATCTAGTGAAATTCAATAATTTCACAAATTAGCCAATTGGGTTTTATTTAATTTCAGTTACCACAATTTTACAATTACGACCCAATTGAACATTTTGTATTATTTTTATTCGAAGCTTATGCATTTTTACACCTAATGTTAGTTAATTACTGTGATTTTACCTATTTTTACTCAATTGCGCGTTTATACGATTATTAGCTATTTTTAATTAATTAATTATCTACTTTTACGGGTATTTAACATATAGCCACATCTATTTTAATTTTAGCCACATTTCAACCCAATCTTCAAACCCATAACCCAAATTCGATCCAGCCCAATCCAAAATTTCCCATTAATGATTCCTGTTTCTTTGTGATTGCTGCTTCGCTGTGCTACTGAGCTTTTTGATTTTGTTGTTTCTTATACTTGAATCAGTATTGTCTTGAATCCCTGAATGATTGTAAGTAGTACTGTATTGATTTCTATATGCTGATACATGAGACCTTCCCTTAATTAGTATCAATTTTGAATCCCTAATTTTTGTATGGATATTCCGACTACTTCCTTTGTTTTACAACCTCAAATTATTTTATTACCTTATTATGTGATCGACTGCTCTATTAATTGATTGTTACTGTTATTTCTTTAATTAAACCCTAAGTACCTAGCCCTGATTACTTACGCTATACTTAAGGTATTTTGAATGATTTCCTTATGTGAATTGTTTCCTTATTTGCCACTTTTCCCTTTGTCTTTGAAATGTCTCCCTTAATTAAGGGAAGACTTGGCTTGACTCTTATTTTTTCTAATTCCGAGTTCTTACAAATTACTGAACTACTTGGTTCTTTCCTTATTTGTCCTGAACTGATCCTCTTTGCCTTATTTGACTCCTTACCGTTTGAGTATTGAAATCCTTTGACTTAAGGGAACCGTGTCATTGATTTCCTGACTGATTGATTCTGAGTTCTTTGATTACCATGCTATTGTTATTCTTACCATATTTTGCTACTCATTTTTCAACTATAAAAGTTCTAGCTTTTCACAAACACAAAGACAGACACATTTGTGGTTAAAACTCTCTCCCTCACACACTAAAGCTCTCTGCTCTATTAATTTAGTCTTTTGTTCTTGTCTACTGTTAGCCGGCTACAAGCCAAGCCTAACCATTGTGCTCTTTCTCTCGTTCTCTCATTCTGCTTGCTTTCCTTTACACTGGTATGTCCCATTTTAAATTCAAAGCCTCATCAACTACATGATACTCTACTTGTTTCAGTTCTTATTGTTCTTAATCTGCTTCTACTTATGGTTCTTCTGTGAAACCTGTAATTAGAGTACACTCAACATGTTATTATCTGCCTTGTCATGTGTGTTTCTGGGCATATATATTAGTTGTTTTCATAGTTGTGTCCCAATCCCTTGACCACCTCTATGTGACTCCTTATGACTGGTTTATGGCTATGTTAGAGTAAGCAATCTCTGATCATGTCCGAACCATTCCTATTTTGATTGTTTACAGTTAAATGCTCTACATGTTCCCATCCCCATTACCCCTGCGTGTAATGTCTGAACTTGTTGTAATGCTGTGTGTTTTGGCGGTGCATCTTTGATGTTGTGTGAAGACTGTCACTAACTCATCTCTTTTCAAAAACTGTTTTTTGTCGAACCAACTCTATGGTCTATGAACTCTCTTTCAAAACTCTTCTTTTCTTTTCAACTCATTTCTGGCACTTCACACTATTCCTAGAGACTTAGGTTCCACCCCCTCAGTGTGAGCATTGCTTAGGGAACCTCTCGAGTTCCCTCTGAACTTTGACACATTGAGGCTGATATTTCCACACTGCACATGCTTAAAAGTCTTGGCAATTATGTCTGGGCGCGAGCATTGGCCGGGGACCCACGAGGACCTTAGGGAACTTTGACGCACCCGGACTATGAAGGGCTGTGAAATTCGAAAGGATTGAGGATTGGCAGATATGGGCCTGATTGAAGGCTCCCTATAGAAGTAGCTTCTTATTTTTCTTTCATTAATGTAATTTATTATCCTTGGTTTGTAATAATCTGTAAATAAATACTTGGGGCTGGATAGTGAATATGGGAGGGGATTATGCATGCTTAATATAGTATGGGTAGAAATCATGATTATAGGATTTACTTTACCTATGTGTGCAATAGTATCATGCTTAGGACCTATATGCCATGCATTAGAAACCATGCTTAGGTTGTTTACTTCAGCATCTCTACTATACTCATGTTATTTTAAAATCATGTTCACAATTGTATAGCTATAATAAAAATTGATGTAATGTTACTGCCTCCGCATTTTCATAATTATTACATCTAGAAATCATGCTTTAGGTTTCATAAGAAAACCATCAAGTATCAATGTGTGCATTAGATACCATGTTACCCTAGGATTTTACTTTCAGCATGTCTGTTTAGAGTTTTTATGATAAGTATTCTGCCAAACACCTAGAAGTATGTATTAAGTTTAATCACGCTTTTGTATCGCTTGTGTGTCTAATAACCTCGCTAAAAATATGTTAAATGGCTAAAAACGTTTTCTGTAAAACCTAACACTGGCTTCAATACATTGTCTTAGATACCATGCCTATAGGATTTTATTCGCACCGCATGTCTTTTAAAATCAAAGTTAAAGACCTGCATTTCACTTATTTCGTAAAATGAATAATCAGTATATATTCGGACGCCTAGGCAAACCTTAGGCTTAATACTTATACAACCAAAGATCAACTATTTTATGTATTGCCTGTATTACAGAACAAATGGTCTTCAAAACCAATCAGTCTTTTCTGAAATTCATCTAACTTTGTTGCTTGTTACTACCCCCAACTCATGCTTTGCCTAGAAACTTCTGGATTTTCAAAATCGTTTACCCTTTTTTCTGAAGCATGTACAAATCACTCTGTCTATTTAAAACCCATGCTTTGCTTTCAAACTACTGGTTTTCTAAAATTGTTCATTCACTCTTTTTTACCAAAATCCATTAAAATTGTTGTTCACTATTTTGAATTCCTGCCCTGTCTTTAAATTACTGGATTTTCAAAATCAGTCACTCCCTTCTGCAAATCACTCTGTTTATTTTGAATCTTGCTTTGCCTTCGAATTACTGAGTTTTCAAAAGCATTCAGCCCCTTTGCTAAAACTCGTTGAAACCTGCTGTTTTTCACACTCAAATTTCCTGCTTTAAGTTCTGACTTTGAGACTTTTATTGTGTTTGAGACGTGCTATTTTACGTGTCTTATTTGCGGAGGGATATATGAGCCCCTAAATGTTTATGTGAATCCTTTATGTGTAAGTCCTAACTGTTTTCTACTTGTCGCTTAGAGTTTATCCTTTAAAACTTAAGGGTCCGACCTAGTACTCACCTTGTAGGATTTAGTAGTCCTAAATACCCTCCAGGCCTTATAGAATGGGATGGGTAATAGCACGCAATAAGCTTCGTGACTGACACACGCGTTTTAAATACCTTAACGGGGTGGGAAGGGTAGAATATGGATACGATGACCGGTGCGCTAATACCACGTGTAGCCCCTCTTCGAGGCGTGACATACCGGGTATTGCATTGATGTGATCCATATTGATTTAAAACCTATGACGTTTTCATTCAAATGATTTTACTTTGCTATTCTATTAAAATTCTTTTGATAATTCCAGCATTTACTTGAAATCCCCCCTTACGTGAGCCTTGCTTGTCATTTGTTTACTGTCCAAATTCACAAAACTTCTTGGCTGGGACCCACAGTGTTGGATCTTGAGGGGTGCCTAACACCTCCCCCTTGGGATAACTTCAAGCCCTTACCCAATCTCTGGTAACACAAACTAGTTCATGAGTTATTTACTCTAGGTGCCCTAACGCACCATAAAAATTGTTAGGTGGCGACTCTTCCTTAATCCTTTCCTTTAAGGAGTTGTCCAAAATGTCATGAACCTCGATCTCCGCGTACCTAACCCGTGCGAGGAAAAAAAGGGGCGGGACATGTATAATTCGGTATAAATGTGTCAACACCCGAGTCATAGGTATGATTCACGAGCGGGGGAAGCTTTACGACTATTCAGTGATTAGATATTCCTTCGACTCCGGCCGGTTGTCTTATCCTTGTGTGCGCATAACTATTTGGTACTGTTTTATTGATATTGGCTTGACAAATATTTGGGGGAAAGGAAAGTGTACATTGTTGTTTACTTTCAGTAGTTACCTGGATTTCTGTACTTGATACGTATTTGCTGCTCACTGTCTTACATGTCTACTGTATTTTGTTACATCCTGTCATATATTATACTGTTGGACCTTAGTGAGTGTCAAGTCAACCTCTCGTCACTACTTCTTCGAGATTAGACGGGATACTCACTGGGTACATATTTATTTATGTACTCATGCTGCACTTCTGTACTTAACTGTACAGGATCTGAGGCTGGTGCATCTGGTTATCAGACCAGAGCTAGATATTGATCTTAGCGGACCTGACTTCATGGTGAGCTGCTTCTCCTAACGATCCTCAACAGCACCATGGAGTTTCTTTTGCTTATGTTCTCGTCTATTTGTTTCAGACAGTGGGATTTTATATTCTACCTTTTGTATATCCAGTTAGTATGCCCGTGATACTCGTGACACTATTTCCTGGCACACACGTAGTAGTTGTGTAGATTATGTCCGTACATATATGCATATTTTGGACTCACGCCTCATTATGACTGTTTTGTTTAAAACTGGTTAGTTACCCCTAATCGGTTAATAATCTAAGCTTTGTAACTTAGTATATATATTGATATGCTTAAGGCAAATGAGAAGGAACCGTAGTAGTTTAAAGGTTGGCTTGCCTGACCCCGCTGTTGGGCGTCATCACGACCTGAGTTAGGATTTTGGGTCGTGACGTGCTATCAGAGATCTAGGTTCAGGTAAGTCTCATGAGTTACGGGAAGGCCCAGTAGAGTCTTGCGGATCGGTACGGAGACGTCTGTACTTATTTTAAGGAGGCTATAGGGTGTTAGGAAACCTCTCTTTATTCATATTCTATCGTGCAATCTATGATGTACTCAAACACATTCTTCTATTCTCTCACAGATGGTGAGAATGCGCGCATCCGATGTTCTTGATCGGGGAGATGCCGCTACCCCTGTTGCCCGAGGTCGTGGTAGAGGCATGGGAGGGCACCGGCCCGAGGTAGGGGACAAGGTCATCCCAGAGCTATTCCAGTTGCACCACCAGAGGACCCTATCATGGAGGAGCAGGACGAGGTGCCTCCAGTAGCTCCTGCTCCAGTAGACTTTATGACGGCGCTGGGCTTCCAGGAGGTCATGGGCCGTATGATGAGATTCATGGACACCATGTCCCAGGCTGGCCTATTTCCAGTAGAGCCTGCCACTTCTTAGGCGGAAGGGGGGGTCCAAAACCCTACCGCCCAGGCGGCAGGACAGGCAGCAGCAGTACATCATACCTCTGGTACACCGCCCGTGGGTGGGGTCCATCTTGTAGCAGTAGCACCTGAGCCTAGACCAGCTGGGGATGGCGATCAGCAGAAGATGTTGGACAGATGGACTGATTGTGCCCTCCATTCTTCGGGGGTGAGCGAGGCGAGGATGCCCAGGACTTCATTGATAGGTGCAGGGACAGACTGCACAACATGAGGATCCTAACGTCCCATGGAGTGGTAATCACCACATTTCAGTTAGAGGGCAGAGCTCGCAAGTGGTGGCAGTCTTATATTCTCAGCAGGCCAACAGATTCTCCTCTTTTCACTTGGGAGCAGTTCACGCAGATGTTCTTGGACAGGTATATTCCACCATCTGAGAGGGAAGAGTTGCGGCGTCAGTTTGAGCAGCTAGAGCAGGGGCAGATGTTAGTGACAAATTGTGAGGCCAGATTTTCAAAGCTATCACGCCATGCACTTATGCTACTACTTACCGATGCTGAGAGGGTGCGGAGATTCGTGGCTGGGTTACATCCACGTATTAGAGCCACCATGGCCCGAGAGGTGGAGATGGGTACTCCTTATCAGCTCATGGTAGAGATTGCTCGCAGGATCGAGGGATATCGGTTGCAGAGTAGGGAGAAGGGTCAGCAGGACAAGAGGACTAGGTTCTCAGGAGACTTCAGGGATGCTCCAGCTAGGAGCAGGGGTCAGTTCGGGGGTGGTCAGCCTAGCAGGCCTTCATATTCAACACCTCGACTACCTCCTCGAGGTGGTTCAGTGAGGCCTCAGTTCAGCGCCATACCAGAGCGCTCCTACTGTCCTACAACTATTCAGAGTTCACCCAGTGGTTACTCCAGTCGCCAGAGATCCTCCAGTTCTTATTTCAGTGCTATGCCAGAGGGTTCACATCGCTCTCCGGCCATTCGAGATTCTTCTTCTTCGGGACATCAGGATATGCCACCTGTGAGATGTTACGAGTGCGGGGATTTAGGCCATGTGAGGAGGGCTTGTCCCAGGTTTCGGGGTAAGACAGTGCATCAGGGTTATCAGCCTATGAGTTCAGTACCAGCAGTCCGGCCACCTAGAGGTGGAGGACAGGGCAGTAGGGGTCGTCCTAGAGGGGGAGGCCAGTCAGAGGGAGGTCAGTCAGCTCATGTTGACTCTGGGGGAGCTCAGTCTTCAAGTACGATTCTAGACCCGTTCGAGGACGAACGTTTGTTTAAGATGGGGAGATTGTAACGACCCGACCGGTCGTTCTGCGTATTAGAACCCCGCTCCCCTACCTCGAGACTTCCCATAGCGGCTTCTTATGACTTATGACTTGCGGGGACGGGTAGTTCGGGTTTTGGAAGTGTTTAGAGTGCTTTAGGAACACTTGGTTCCTTAAGGTTGGACTTTTTGGCCAAGTTTGACTTCGGTCAACATTTGGAGCAAACGACCTCGGAATCGAGTTCCGATAGATCCAATAGTTTCGTATAATGATTTCGGACTTGGGCGTATGTTCGGAACGGGTTTTCGATGACACGGGAGCATTTCGGCGCCCAATATAGAAATAAGAATTTCCTTAAGTTTTAAATTTTGGTTTGGAACGTGATTTTATGTTATCGAGGTCCGAACGGAATTCCGAGCCCGGGAATAGCTCCGTTATGTCATTTATGACTTGCCTGCAAAGTTTGGTATCATTCCGAGTAGTATAGGTCGGTCCGGTGCATTGTTATAGAAATCAAGAACTTGAAGTTCTTAAGTTATGATTCTAAGTGGGGGAGGATGTAAAGACCCGTAATAAAAATTCATGTCTAAATTCAATACCCGATATTTATAGACTAGTACCATATAAGATACCATATAATCGTGATAGTATGATGTATAAAGTATATTAAAAAAATGAGTAATATAATTCTTAATTATACAGGTAATTGGTTAATTACCGGGTAACATGACATTACCTATTACCTAATTAGTGGATAAAGATTAATAATCCCCACCCCTCCAAAAACGTGGCAGCCCACTAATCTACCATAGTGACTCATATAATACTTAGAAAGGTGTCATAATATAAAGACTATTTTTGATTGCACAATGGTTTTGTTGAATATATATTCCACTTTGAGTGTTTTACAAAGGATCTTTTAAGATCCTAGCTTTAGTTTTCCTTTCATCTCAAATGACACAAACTGGTATATAGTATCCTATCTTAGATTATCACATATAGGGATTTGTTTGAATTGCTTTCCAAAAAGCCTAGCAACTCTTATTCATAATGCAATGATAGTCTTGACAACCTGAATGATTTCAAATAGACATTACTGCTTGTCTCAAGTTCAGAGAGTAGAATAGCAACGCAATATTAGGCAACGTAGTAAGGTGCGGATATTCAATAATTCAAACCGAGATTTCATATCATCTTAAGTAACGTGAGATTTTGTAATTTTAAGAAAATACAGTACAATCTTTTCTCAGAATATTACGGATTTTTCCTACTCCAGTTACGAGTCCTCAGGTGTAGAGTTCGAAGTTGCGGGCGCGTTCTTGGTCCGAGAGGTAGATTCGACACGAGGTGTGTCTCCTTTATAATCTTGTAAGAGGGAATTGTCCCCATAAGTGTTCTATATGTTGTGTGTGATTGTTTTGGGGGCTACGTGCGTACAAAGTGACGAGAGTCCGTACATAGCGACTATTATGCTATGTCGGGTAGTTTTAGGGCTCACCAGCATATTTTATGTGACGTATATGTATCCTTAGCGTACTTGAGTTGCTTATTATCATGGAATTAGTATGGAAATGGGGAAAGTTGTATTGAATTCCAAGTTGATTAATCCTTGTTACAAAGTATAACCCCTACTGAGCTTATTGACAAATTCGGTATATATATGTATATATAAGAGTCAGCACTCGAGTCGCAGGTATGATTCGCGATTGAGGGAAGCTTTATGGTAATTCAATATAAGTGTGTCAGCACTCGAGTCGTAGGTATGATTCGCGATCGAGGGAAGCTTTATGGTAATTCAGTATAAATGTGTCAACACCCGAGTGATAGGTATGATTCGCGAGCGGGGGAAGCTTTACGACTATTCAGTGATTAGATATTCCTTCGACTCCGGCCGGTTGTCTTATCCTTGTGTGCGCATGACTATTTGGTACTGTTTTATTGATATTGGCTTGACAAATATTTGGGGAAAAGGAAAGTGTACATTGTTGTTTACTTTCAGTAGTTACCTGGATTTCTGTACTTGATACGTATTTGCTGCTCACCGTCTTACATGTCTACTGTATTTTGTTACATCCTGTCATATATTATACTGTTGGACCTTAGTGAGTGTCAAGTCAACCTCTCGTCACTACTTCTTCGAGATTAGACGGGATACTCACTGGGTACATATTTATTTATGTACTCATGCTGCACTTCTGTACTTAACTGTACAGGATCTGAGGCTGGTGCATCTAGTTATCAGACCGGAGCTAGATATTGACCGTAGCGGACCTGACTTCACGGTGAGCTGCTTCTCCTAACGATCCTCAACAGCACCATGGATGGAGTTTCTTTTGTTTATGTTCCCGTCTATTTGATTCAGACAGTGGGATTGTATATTCTACCTTTTGTATATCCAGTTAGTATGCCCGTGATACTCGTGACACTAGTTCCTGTCACACACGTAGCATTTGTGTAGATTATGTCTGTACATATATGCATATTTTGGACTCACACCTCATTATGACTATTTTGTTTAAAGCTGGTTAGTTACCCCTAATCGGTTAATAATCTAAGCTTTGTAACTTAGTATATATATTGATATGTTTAAGGCAAATGAGAAGGAACCGTAGTAGTTTAAAGGTTGGCTTGCCTGACCCCGTTGTTGGGCACCATCACGATCTGAGTTAGGATTTTGGGTCGTGACAGTTTCTTTGTGGTGCAGAAAGGTTGAGTTGTTGGACATTGCTTTACGATATATATATATATTCATGTTGGTTTCATTTTTTGATAATATTGAGGAAGTTTGTGAGAAATGCAGTTTAACTGTTTTATGATTGTTGAGGTTTACGTGGCTATTTTGTTTCATTTGATTATTGCAATTGTTTTTGCAAGTGTGTTAAAAGTGTTGGTTGTTCTCTTGATTCTATCATGGTACATAAAGATTGAGCTGGGTTGACAGCGTTACAGTGTTTACATATATTCTGGTTGGTTTTATTGTGAAATGATATTGGTTAAAGCTTACGAGCTATACTGTTTTCTGTTTTCAATTGTTGAAATAAAAGTGTTGTGAAAGGCTTGGCCTGAATTGTGAAAGTTTCTGATAAACAAATAAAAATTGATTGTGATAAGAGGGCAAAATTGATTGTGATAAGGGGACGAAATTGATTGTGATAAGGGTAGCGAAATTGATTATGATAAGGGTGAAGAAATTGATTGTGATAAGGGTGGATAAATGATTTTGATAAGGGTGGACAGGTGGGATCGGGTTGCACGCCGCAACAAGACGGTGATAAGGGTTAAAAATTATGTTTTACTGATTTTAATTACAAAGATTTGGAAATTCTTGTTTTACTCTACGATTTTTCTCATATTTTGTACATGTCGTTAATTTAAAGTAAAGTTTGGAAATTTGGAAATTTATTCGAGAATTGGTTATAGCTGAGACTTGGAAAAGGTGACTGAGTTATCCTAAATTGTTGTTGCAGTTGTTATTATTTATTTATTTTAGATTTCCTTCTTGCTTCATTATTTATTATTGTCACATGTTATATTAATGATGCCCTGCCGTAGCCTCGTCACTACTTCATCGAGGTTAGGCTCGGCACTTACTCAGTACATGGGGTCGGTTGTACTGATACTACACTCTGCACTCTTTTGTGCAGATCCAGGTACTAGCCAGTAGTAGAGATTTTTAGACCAGCCATCCATTCATTCGGAGACACGAGGTATATCTGCCGGCGTTCGCAGATCCCGATAGTTTTCTCCTATTTTCATAAACGTTGTTTTATTATATTCAGAACAGTTACACTATTTCTTTCAGCTCAGTATTTGTAGTATTCTTTAATTGTTCGTGAATTGTGACACTAGACCATGTGGTAGTCTTAGAGTTATTTATATATTTAGTTCGTGGTTCGTTTTATTTAATTTTTTATTATTTTATCTTTGAAAATTATTCATCGAAAACCAATAGATTCAGTTTACTTTAGATTATTTTATTATGTCTAAATGGAGAAATAATGCAAAAGTAGTTAATCGAATTCTACAATTGGCTTGCCTAGCAAGTGTGGTGTTAGACGTCATCACGATCTCTAAGGTTGGGAATTTGGGGAGAGAGAGAGAGAGAGGGAGAGAGAGAGAGAGGAGGAGGAGGAGAGGGAAAAAAAGGAAAGGATATAATTCAATCCTTTAATTGAAGGTACTAATAATTGAGTGAGAGTATTTTAAAAAGCAATATATACAATTTGTAAGAAAAACCTAGATACTTATTAAGAACTTCAAAATATAAAGAATATAAATAAATAAATTTCTAATATAGGATCGCTAGGTAAAAATTCCGTATTAAATGTTGAAAAACTAAAATCTTACTCCGCTGATACCAAAAGGGTACGAGAATCATGAGAAAACTGATGGAATAAGATTGAGTATCTATTTTAGGATAATGATGGTTTACTTTTGGGGTACTTGATACTCCCTCTGGTTCATAATAAATGACTAGTTTATTTTTAGCACGCTCATTAAGAAAATACTAAATTCTATACAAAAATATATATTATGACTAAATTATCCCTAATTAACTATTTATTGTGAGGAATAAGAAAACTTTTTAGAGATATGTACATAAGGGTTATTTTGTAAAAATAAATTGAATTTTTTCTTGATTATATAAATGGACACTTATTTTAAACCAAAATAAAAATATAAACTGATCACTTATTATGAATGAGAGGAAATATTTACTTTTCAAAATGTGAAACCGCCCTTACCACGCATGGTCATCAAAGTAACTAGCAATGTACTCTTTTTTTATTTTTAAACTAGCAATATACTCTTCTTTTAAAATTATAGTATGTTCGCTTGTCCCAAAAAATAATCATGAAAATAAACCATACAATCGAGTAGAAGGTTAAATAGTTTAACTATTACATGCTTTTGAAATAAAATTAGGGAGTATATATTAAAAGGAGAATTACACAATAGATCACTCCATAAGATAACCTTGGAGTATTTTAGTCCAGTTATAAAGTTGTAAATGTATAACCAAATATCGATAAACTCATATGCGGATTCTTTTTTTTTTATTCTCCGAATCTTCCGGCGTGAGAGAACCTTGAGTTTCCATTTTCCCTTTTTCCTCAAGTTTATACATTATTACATACATATCCCATCTACAAAAATACAAAAACAAACGCGAGAAACCTAAAATCTCTTCTTATTCAATGCTAATCTTGTTAATTTTAAATATGATTTTGTGAGAAATTTGGAGTGGGTGTTGTTTGAACTTATTAGAAATTTGGAGTGGTTGTATACAAAGTTGAAGTCATTTGATGGAGTTTTGGATTATTTTGAACAAAAATTGCAAGTGAAATTGTATAAGAAGTTCGTCAGAGATGTTTATACACTTTTATACAAAGAGATACATTATGTATATAGTTGTATAAAAGTGTATAAAGATGTATAAGCACCGTAAGAAAAAATTAAAAGGAGCGGACTAATAAGTGCAAAGTTTATGCCTGGATTTTAAAACACATGACCCATTCTAAAATATTTTAAAAATTGGTAATACAGAAAATTATATTTACACTTTTATATAGTTACCGTGTCAGACAAGATAGTGCAGAAGCCAAGAAAAACAATAAGGAAGGGATAGTATAAACTGACGGCGGAAAGTTTACCTAGCTTAGTAAGGTAGGTCCATAATTTCACAATTTTATTGTTTCTCTATTCCAACAAAAAAATTCGAGTTCTTGTTTATTAAATATTCTTCCACCCTTTCTCAATCAACATTAAATAGTTTTTGTCTGAGTAAATTATAACACTTTATGACTCAAACATTTGAACAATTTGTATAAAGGAAATCATGCAGTACCCTTATATTTTAAATCCAAATATTTTAACTCTCTACGTACAAGAAGTTACAAGAACCATACCTTTCTCGGCCTTTTGGCTAAGTTCAAGAAGTTATAAGAACCATACCCACATTGATAAATTAATGTAAAACCGAAGGGGCATAATCAAAAGGAAATTGCTACTAAAAATAAAAATATTTATCAAATTGTATGAAGTTTTAAAACAGAACAACCTCCAAAAAAGAATAATTTTTTTCTTAATAATTGACACTTCATGTATTATCAAGTAATCTCGTACTAATCTATAGCAATATCTCTTAATCTATCTATATTATATTAAACACAAAAATCGTTAATGGAATATAATCGTCGTTTTTATCATTTGTAAGTGCATTCTATGTTGAATAGGTTATAATTTTAAATATATAAAATTAAAATATTAAAATTAAATTGCGGAATAATTAATGTCACTTTTACGTTTTAGCATATTATATTTTACAAAAGGGACGGTTTTCCATAGAAATTTGTGAGATTTCAGTGATAAAAAATCTTTTTTGCTAGCTTTATATTTTACATTCTAAGTAGTTTTTTGTTGTCCCAATTTTTCCATTGGGATCACTCTAAATAACAATTTTAAAACTGTTATAAATAGAATTCTATTTAGAGTGAATGTCTATTTTTTAAAGAATTTTATTTTGTGGCTAAGTTATTTTTTTATATAAATAAAGGGGTCTTACCCCATTGTAAATCATCCCAAAATTCAATAAGAATTCTCTCTCCCTCTTTCTCTGCAATATTGTTCTTTTCTTTTATTGTTTCATAACACGTTATCAACATGAAACTCTAACAAATTGAGTATAAGCTTTGGGATTGAGCATAATGTTTGTCAATTGTTCCATGTACTTCTTTCATGATTAAATTCTGGATTTAAGGTAAGTATTTTACTTTATTTTTCTGTTTTAAATTCTTGAAATTCTATGATTTGATTTTAAGTGCAAGCAAAAAAAAAACTTTGATTATAACTCTTATAGAGTTTGCAAGAAATTATAACCACCCGAAGTGGTAAAATTTCTATGTCTTGTCATTATCAAATTCATTTATGAATGAGCACAAAAAAGTGGAAACACGTCCCATTGAATTTGCTTCATTCTCATTCCCCTTAAGAGAATGTGATAGCCATATGCGATAAGTCTGAAAAAAGATAAAATTATTACCATAAAGGTATCAATGAATGTGAACGTAGTAATAGACGTAATTATAATCGTCATCATTGTGGTAATGAGCATAATAAGGATTCTCAAAATAATCTTTCACTTTGTGAAAGTAATGTTTGTCATCGATTTGACATGAGATTTTGTAAAGCACATATAGATGATTATGGTCAATTCATGATGTGAATGTGACAACATGTGATTTATGAATATATATTCATTCTTGAAAGAATATGAACGTGTTGTGGTAGTGAATATACCACACTCACCACTAGAATGAAGTTTGAGATGATATAAGAAAATAATGTCGTTATTATGGCATGAATGGTCATTGATCACGTACATACTATTTTATACCAAATTGTAACAACCCGATCAGTCGTTACGTAGAACCTGCATTATATTTACTGTTTTGCCTTGTCATAGGTTGGTTATACTGTTTATGATGTGTTAGAGTCGGATGGCTCGGGTTCAGTATAGTTGTAGTGAAAATTCATACACTTAGTCTCTAAAAATAGCTTTATAGTTGGAAAAGTCAACTGAGAGTTGACTTATTGGTAAACGATCTCGGAATGTAGATTTTATGACTCGGATAGCTTCGTTAGGTGATTTGGGACTTAGGAGTGTGTTCGTAATATTTTTATGATGTCTGGTGTAGATTTAGGCTTGAATTGGTGAAAGTTAGTTTTTGGCGATTTCCGATCGGCAATGGAAAATAGGCTATCATGGTCGAATGGAATTCCGAAAGTTGGAGCAGGTTCGTAATGTCATTTTGGATATGTGTGCAAAATTTCAGATCAATCGGAGGTGTTTTGGATGGTTTCGGCATCGTTGGTGGAATTTAGAAATTTCAAAGTTCATAGGCTTGAATTCGATGTGATTTTGGTGTTTTTGTGTTGTTTTTGGTGTTTCGAAGGCTCGACTAAGTTTGAATTGTGTTATGGGATACGTTGGTAGGTTTGGTTGAGATCCCGAGAGCCTCAGGTGTATTTAAGATGCTCAAATGAGCACTTTTGGACATAAAGAGATTGTTGTTTTTCTGGTGTTATTGCAACAGTGAATGGTTCATCGCGATCCCGTGGATCCGTCCGCGATCGCGTAGAGTAATTTGAGGAGGGGTGAATTTGTTCAGTGCGATCGCAGAGTTCGGGGTGCGATCGCGTAGTATTGAAGAGTTGTTCATCGCGAACGCAGGCCTGGGGACGCGATCGCGTAGAAGGATTTGGGGTGGCTGTAAGGTGAGGAAATTACTCTATGCGATCGCATAGCGCTGGTCGCGATCGCATAGGACTGAGACGCAAATCTTCGTGATCGCATAAGTGTTAGTCGCGATCGCAATGAGTAAATTTGGAAGGGCGAGATTTTGTTCTTCACGATTGCGAGAGAGGTCCCGCGATCGCGGTGAGTAAATCACCGGGCAATATAAATTAAATTAATCTGCGACACTTGCCCACTTTTCCACCATTTTTGAACGGGAATAGAGCTTTTGGGGAGATTTTGAAGAGGGAAACATTTGTTCTTCATTGAGGTAAGATTTTTGGACTCATTAACTCGATTACATGTGATTAAGGACCAAATTAACGGTGTTTAATTAGGGAAAATCAGTGGAAAATGGGAAAAACTAGGGCTTGAGTTTAAGAGACCTTTTAAGGGTGATTTGAGGGGTCATTTGGACTCCGATTTCAGCGTTCTTTATATGTACAGACTCGTGAAATGATGAGGATCGTTTCAGTATAAATTTTGTCGAGTTATGAGACACGGTTTCGGGGGTCGGGTTTTGGCTAATTTTGAGAATTGTGCTTAAAGTTGATATTTTTCTATTGGATTTCATCCCCCTAGCATAATTTAATGTGAAAAATCTGAACTTGATAGATTTGGAGCACTCAGAAGTTGATTCGAGAGGCAAGCGTGTTGCGGAGTAGCTGTTTGGGCTAGTTTGAGGTAAGCAATGTCTTTAAATCCTTTCCCGAAAATATGAAACCCCGGACTTTACATCCTTTCACGGTTTTGGAGTGACGCACACACGGGATGACGAGTGTGGGGCGTCCACGAATTGGAAAAATGGAAATATGTTCCTTTTGAGGCAACTATTGAGTTGCGAAACTGCTTTTAAAACATATGTTAAACAATATTACTATGTTTTGATATATTTGGGTTGCAAGCCATGTTTGGGGCCTAGTGCTGATCTGTTTTAACCCCCTGGGGGCTATTTTCTGATATTCTCACTATTTTGATCATGATTTTACACTCAGTCCTTCTTGTTAAATTATTGACACTCAGATTTGTTGAAATTGTTATTTCTTGAAATGAAATATTGTTTTGGGTCGAGAACTCCATTTATTTATGGCCCGAGTGGCATGTTGAGAGTGTCTGACTGAGTGAGGCCGAGGGCCAATATTGTGAGGATGTTTATGATACGAGAGAGAGGCCGAGAACTTGAGTGATTGAGTCCATGATTTGGCTTGTTTATAGCGCTTGGGCTGTAGGAGCCCTTCCAAAGTCTGTACACACCCCCAGTGAGCGCAAGTACCTACTGAGTGCGAGTGCCGAGTGATTGGGAGGTGCTGAGTGACTGTTACTGAGTGATGGTGAGGTGTTGAGTGACTGATTATGAGTTATGATTTGGCCCGAGGGGCAGTTCATAATGATATTTTGCTGAGCTTGTGATTATGATTCACTTCATTTTTCATACTGAGATTTTTGGGAGTTTACTGAGAAACATTTGAAAATATACTTGTTCAAAGGACTTTTACGGAAACTGATTTTCATATATATGTACTGGATGTATACTTTATATTGACTCGGTATTTTACTATTTGTGGATTGGTGTTTTGTGTTGTGTGTTTCGTATCTTCAGACTTGATTTATTTTCATTACTACTGAGTTGGCGTACTCATCATTACTCCCTGCACCTTTGTGTGTAGATCCAGGTACTGGTTCTGAGCAGTAGCCATCTGAGTTCGTTCATCGGCAGCATTTGGGATTTCGAGGTAGATGTCCAGCGTCCACAACTTCTCCATTTCCCTTCCTTCATTAGTATTAGTATTTTATTCCGAGACATTGTTTCTGACATTAGTAGTGTTAGTTTTATTCTTAGATGCTCGTGATCCGTTGACTCCAGTTATGAGAAATAGTTTAGACTATTAGATTATATTATGCTTTGTTAAAGACTTAGAGAAATTGTATACTTATTACGAGAAATGGTTAATGATTTTGAGGAATGTTATTAAAAGAAAAGTGTAGTTATGTGATAGTGGCTTGCCTAGTTCCACGATAGGCGCCATCACGACATGTTAGGATTTGGGGTCGTGACACAAATATTTTTGGCAATGTGATTATTAAAAGACAATGGTAATGCAAGAAATAGATCTTGCATATAATTTTGACCATGACCATAGTGGTATAACTTTCTCCTTAAAAGTTTATTCACCATATAGATGTTGATGAATATGTGGTAGTACAAAATTAATTGAGAGCTCTCGAAGAGCTAATTATTACTATTTTGGAGGAATACAATTGACTATCATGTCAATTTATTGTGTCGTAGTAAGTCTCAAATAAACTTAATTGAGTTTCTAAAGTATTCGCGAAAGCGGTTGGTTATATTGAGACTATAAATAAAGGAAAAATTTAATATCTTCTATTACTACAACTTGTAGAGGGGTAATATGTATGTTAAAGTTACACGCTTTATTCTCCAGTTTGTACTACACAAATAAAAGAATACCACAATAAAGTGGATGTTTATTGATATAAAAATCCATATCATAATAAACTTGGAGTTTATTGATAATTGCACACATCATGGTGTAATCCTAAAGTTTATCAATATTGATAATTTATCATGTTGGCATAGTTGGTTTAGCCATATTAATTTAAGTATGATGTGTAAAAATAAATGAGAATTCACATGGATAAATATTAAAGAACAAGAAAGTTCTTTACGAGTTCTCTTATTTTGCTTGTTCTCGCGAATATTATACCAACTAAAATTGGGATTGAATCTAATGAATGCTGAAAATATCAAAGGTGAATATGGGTCCATTCACCTGCTATGTATACCACACAAGATGCATATATGAGATGGTTACTTGTGCGATTATTATTAACCCGTAACTTGCTCAATAATTTAATTTAGAGCATAATTTCCATATTGTCTATTCAAGATAGTTCATCTTGATAAATTGGTTTGCATCATAATTGATTTATAAAAATGATTTATTGAGTGCCTCTACTTAATAGCTAAACTATTGCTTATGAGAACAAAGTTATCTATATCAGTTAGATATACGTTATATACGAAAGTATATTACATTCTCCCCTCACAAGTTGTTCAAGGTCAGGAACCAATAGTTCCATCTTATTATTATTGATGTGCTGTGTATATTTTGATAAACATCATAACGCACAAAGATGAATTCCTAAAGTCGAGAAAGCAAGTTAGTTTTTCTAACATGAGGGGGAGAGATGATAAACATTTGATAAAAGGTTATGTGTAATGAATTATCTAATTCTCTATAAACATGATAATGTGATAGTGAAGATTTTCAAGGTGCAACATATTCATTGAAGTTAATATGGATGATTTATTCATCAAATCTCTGTTGATGTCAACATTCAAGAAGTTAGTGCACAAGATTAGGATGTGAAGGCTCAAGGATGTGAATTCATGCTCTCATCACGGGGAGTTAATGCGCGTTGCACTCTTTTTCCCTTACAAGGTTTTGTCCCACTGGGTTTCCTTGCAAAGTTTTTAACGAGGCAACCAAAAGGCGCATTTCTAAACATGTGTACTCTTTTTCCTTTTCTAGAATTTTTTTCCCATTGAGTTTTATTTTAGTTAAGGTTTTAACAAGACGCATTATTTGTTGAAAGACATTCAAGGGGAGTGTTATAAATAGAATTCTATTTAGAGCGAATGTCTATCTTTTAGAGAGTTTTACTTTGTGGCTAAGTCATTTTTCCCCTATAAATAGAGGGATCTTACCCCATTGTAAATCATCCCAAAATTTAATAAGAACTCCCTCTCCCTCTTTCTCTGTAATATTGTTCTTATTCTTTTAGAACTTGCTTTTCCCCCCATATATTGACATTAAGAGCCCGTTTGGACGTAAGAAATTTTTCTCTTTTTTTTTTCAATTTTTTTTTTCGAAATTAGTGTTTGTTCATAAAATGTCCAAATTCACTTGAAGATGCAGTTTGGAAACTTTTGAAAATTTGAAAAACCGCAAAAAGCTATTTTTCAAAATTTTCAATCAAATCACTCACAAAACTTCAAAAACAACCCAAAATTATATTCATGTCCAAACACAACTTTAAATTTCAAATACCATTTTCACTAAAAAATTTTTTTACCATGTTTCGGAATTTTACGATTCTTATGTCCAAACGAACTCTAAATTTATTGCTAAACAGGATTTACAATTTTGCATTAATTTAATATTATAAAAATACATCATATTTATGTCATTTATAGAAGAAATAATTACAAGAAAATACACACGACGTCACACCATAACAAAAAATAGCCCATGTTTTTAAGGTTTACCCATCCTAGCCCATATTATATTGTACATATTTTGAAAGCACTAGCAAATTCAAAATATGTGTTCTTACAACTATTGCTTCTAAAAGCTATGGAATTAAATTTGTGTTCTTACAACCATTACTTTCACTCTATCTTCTTCTCATATCTTCTACATATGCTTTAGAAGATTGATGTTTTTCACTTCTCCTCTTGTGTCACCTGCTTGCAATGTAAGAAAATTGAAAAGTAGAAGTCCACCATTGAAGACCATTTTTGCTTTCGAAAATGTTTTTTTTTGAGTTTGTTAGTTTTTTTGGATTGGGTGTTGTTCCAATTGATTGAAAATATCAAAAGGAGTTCAAAATTTAAAATCGAAGTGATTTGGAGTATATTTGAGCAAGATTTGAATTAAATTTCAGAGAAGATGCAAGGAAGAAGACGAAGTCAGTTTTTGTATAAGTATGTATAATCTTGTATAATAGTGTATATGAGTGTATAAACACATCTTATACACTATTATATACATATTTATACAAGCGTCTGTAGACGAACTTCTTCCACGATTTTCAGTTGCAATTGTTGTTCAAAAGCAGGCCAAATCTCCATTAAATGACTTCAAAATTTATATACAACCTCCTTATACTATTTCTAACAAGTCTAAATAACACCCACTCCAAATTTCTCACAAAATCAAATTCATAATTTAAACTCATCTATTTAAGCTTGCTAAAAATCGAATTTTCACCATCCAAATAGATATTGGTTTGTTGAACTAATATTTGTGTCACAGTTACTGATTCGAAAATTAACTTAAAAGTTTGAGAATCTTTTTTTAAAATAAAATAGTAATTTTGAGAACGTATTATCGTTGAATGTTGAATTTTAACCTATTATTTTTGAACTAATTAATTATAAATTGAAATATGAGTTATAAAATTCAAGAGCACGTAGTTGAGGTTGTTATGCCCTTTATAAAAGTTGATTCTCCTTAATATGAGGGACAGGCGCAATCCGCCTACTACAGTAAGAGTAGTAGTAAGTACAAATCCTCTACTAACGACCTGAAAAATGGAAGCAAAAGACTGCGTTAGTTCAGTTATTGGAACCTATTAATTCGACACCGCCTCAACGCTGTGGTAATCTTCCCCTCCTGAAATTACTCGCCGTTTCTGTATATAAATATTAGCTTAGTCTTCCTTTTATCTAGCACTGAATGTCGGTATCGCATAGGATCGTTTACCCTTTCATTCTCAAATTATATTCTCCAATTCCTCCTTCTAGAACCTTCCTCTTTTTTCAATCTCGTTCTCTCACGTTCAGCAGCTCGCTCTTCTCTTCAGCCATGCCGAATAATCAGGTATTACTATGCTTTATTTACATCGTAAATTAATTGTTTCTTGCGCTGTTGATCAAGTTTTGATATTGATATTCCCCTTCTTGTTTCTGTTAATTTTGGTTTCGTTTGCTTTTCAATTTTCAGTTACGAGATTGCTTTTATTCGGACATTTCTATTACATTTAGAAAAAAAATTGCTACACCTGATAATGCTGTCAAAAAAGCTCAATATCAATTATCACGTTGAAGCTTAAATATATATAGAAAAGGATATATCTAGATATATTAATTGGGTCTTTATTTGTAAAGAACTAGTGTGCGGTTGCTTTCGAGTCCGTAGTGTAAGTAAGACAAGACTTTTACCAATATATCTGTAATTTTAGAGAAACACGAAAGCAAAAGCCCACGGAATCACTTCTCTAACTAGATAACCAATACCGAGAACCAAACGAAAGCTGTCTTTGCATTGCATGATTTGGTGTTGAATGATTCTTACCCCACTGACAGCTCTGTACTTATTATTGTCGTTCATTGCTTTCTCCAATAGTCATTGATGGTATTCATGGACCACTTTCAAGGGTCTCTACTTTGACAAAACAGAATCTAGTCTCTACTTTGACAAACAGAATCCAAAGCACTAGGCTCGTACAGGTCAACTTGAGGCTTAGTTGTTGTTTCATATCTATCAATAATTTCCATTAAGGGAAAGAAATCCGATAGTTTCTTGAAAATGGAAATCATACTGCTACTAGTGGATAGGAACTAGGAAGGGAAGCTAAACAAACCTGCAAAGTGTGTTCTATTTTTATTTTCTCTCTCTTTTCATATTCTGTTTTGAATCTGGTGATTATGTTCTGTGCTTTTATAGTCACCACAATAAGAACCCCTTCTTTTACTTGTGGTTCGTTGCCAAATCTTGGTAATTTCTTGACGAGTTCAAAAATCCAGACTATGGCAGTGGTGTCACAATTTTCTTGGTACTAGTTTCTCTTTGTGCCATCATCACCATCACCTTATATATGCGAGCTTCTTGTGCAGTGCAGTTGTGTTCGTTGTTTGATTATTTAAGAGGGTCTAAGATAGTTGTGGAGTATCAATTCCGTCAATCTTGTTCTACCTTTTTTTGTCATATTATGTGTCTGTAAGTGCATCTAAAATTTAGATTTAATTTAATCACTTTAATTTCGGAAATGCAGAGAAGGGGTGGTCATAAAGAGAAAAGATGGCAAGTGAGGCCAAGTTCCAACAGGGAAATAGGCTCGTCTTCAAATGGCGAACCTGTATCTGCTGCAGCTACTGGAGCCATTACCAACCGTCTAAATTCCTTGGATATTAATGAAGGCATTGCGCAGTCTAGTGCTCCAGTGGTATCTCTTCAAGTTGGGAGCGTTGGATTAGCAACCCAGTCACCTGTACAGAATCAAAAAGTCATCTGGAAACCCAAATCATATGGAACAGTGTCTGGAACCCCAACAATTGAAGCTGAAAAAACATCAAATGAACAAAAGAATTCTAATTTAAGTAAATTTTTCAAGGGTAATTTATTGGAAAACTTTACTGTAGACAACTCAACATTTTCCAGAGCCCAAGTAAGGGCTACTTTCTACCCAAAATTTGAGAATGAGAAGTCTGATCAGGAGGTAGCAATCTCTCCAACTTCTCTTTCTTCTGTGGTTCATGATGCTTAAGTGAAGCGATTGATGAATGGTAGTATGGTTTTCCAGATTAGGACAAGGATGATAGAGATGGTGTCCAAAGACTTGGCTACGATGGAGGTAGGACTCAAGCATGTTATGCGAATTTAATTTCTGTTTATTATTTTGTTGTGAAGGTACATTTTTCTTGAACAAGGCAGATTTTAGGTTTAGTTTACCTTACAATTCTTGTTCCTTCATCAAAACAACACTCTAGCAAGTTGGATATTTATAAAGATGCAGACACCATTTTCACTACCTTGGTTATCGCTGTAGCTGAGTTTTCTTGTCATACTCTCTTTTTATGTTTCTTTCTCCAGTTGTTAAAATTTAGATCTTCTAGGTGTTTTTATGCTGCTCATGCGGGAAATAGTTTTCTTTCAGGTCTCACTTAAGCATTCTGGATCTCTTTTTATGTATGCTGGGCATGCGGGTGGAGCATATGCCAAGAATAGCTTCGGGAATATGTATGTATACTTGTGCCTGCCGCATATATATTTTTAAGCATCTTCTACTTCTTTATGAATATGTAGGGTTTGTGCAAAATTTTGAACTTCATCAATGTGGCCATGCATCCTTTGAATTTTTTGATACCATGTTTATTCATTTCCTTGTTTGATTTTCTTATGTAATTTGATTCTTTCCTTCTATTAGCCCTGGCAGCCATGTGGGGCTGCCTTGGCAAGTAGTTGAATATTCGAATGCTGTCATGTTTTCTATGCGAAGGTTGTTGGTGTAACTATTCTGTTTTGGTAGTCTTAATTGTGTGTGCAGTGGGTTGTTGCTTCAAATAACTTTCTGGAGTCATGGCTGTTCTATTTGTATTTTGTAGCTACACTGCTGTTGGCGTCTTTGTTCTTGGACGGATGTTTCGTGAGGCATGGGGTACTCAAGCAAGCAAGAAGCAAGCAGAGTTCAACGAGTTTCTCGAGGTATTGAACCAAAACTTGTTCCATCTATAGGAGACTTCATAGTACATACTTAATAGATATTGCTGATCCTTCAGTTCGACGTTCTTATCACGAGCCTCAAGAAATTCATGAATGATAAATATTTTTGAGCTAAAAGGGATTAGTGCTGTAAAGTTTCAAGGATTACTTAGTGTAGTTTATCAGGAAAGGATAAATTTGCTCAATCTTAGGTCTTAGCTTTTTAGTTTATCTTCAAAAACTTTGGCTTACTTCTACCTCATGCACTTGCAGAATCCTCTTTATCTGACTACCACTGACGTGATTTCTACCATTTCCTTCCTTTTGTATTTACTTGTAGTAGATTTGTCCTTTGAATTTCTTGTCGTTTCTGATCTCCTCTCTTGTTCTATCTTTTTTACTTTCTGGCCTATATTTTTTTTATGTGCAGAACAAATTGGTTGCGCTGATTGATTACTTGTTATATGTGTGTGAATATTTGTATATCTCGAACTATCTATTGCCTAGATCAGGTGGAGTCTCCAACCCTGCTATTCATTACTTAAGTAAAATGTTATTAAATCATCAACTTGAATTAAAGAAGATCTGCTTCCAAAGACAAATGGAAGTCTGTAGTTTTTTTTTGGCATCCTTGGCAACAAAGAAATTTCTGCACCTCCACCATTACGTAAACATGCAAGCGTCTGTGAGTAGATGAAACTGTATAATCCAGATAACTGAAACTCTTTTTTTGGAGAAGATATCATATTAGTATATATATTAATCAGTGATTACACAAAGCAGGGTAGTCCTATGTAATTACAAGAAGAATTAAAGCCTGAGTTCCTAGCCCATAAACTATTATAAGTAATCTAAAATCTCATAAATAGACTCAGCTTCTTGTTAGCACTCTTGTTTACACCAAAAATAAAAGAGAACTAGACAATTCATCTTCAGCTTCTGAATGAAACTTCTATTATCCTGATGAAACTCTTAGTAAAATGAATCCTGATGATCATTTATTACTCCTCACCGAGGCTGGGATCTGCAAGGCTGAAGCCTGGGATTTGCTGGCTTGACACCAGAAGGAGAAATGGCTCGAGAGAATTTGTTTGATCGAGACGAAGAAAGTGACAACCAAAGTTGTGGGTGAAGGGAGAAGATCGTTTCTTAGTTGGAGGACGTTACCTCCATGGTACAAAAGGCATAGAATGTGGGAAAAAGGATAGAAAGTAGTTGGATTGAAGTGATTCTCTTATGGTAATAGCTTGAATGGAAAGCTTTAAGCATGGATAGGGTATGCAGTGCTAATTGCGGTGGAATTTGGATTGGGAGTAAACTAGTTTTGTATGAGAAAACTGAAGTCCTGGAATTTGTTTGATAACAGAGGAAGGCCCAAAAGCCATTCCCATGCTTGTGAGGGGAAATGCAAACACCTCTTCTTTCTACGTAACACAAGAAGTCAGGCGAAATAGTTGCCCCCAGTCTTTGGTTGGTTTAGTTGTAACAGCACAACCTAATGTGTGGGCTAGACGCACGTCACAGTTCTGGATTTGGATTCTGCCGTGGATGAAAGCCTAGTTTTTAAGTGGAGAAGGGTAGTGATGCAGCCCCATTATACACCGAGTTTCATGCCGTGCGCGATTGGCTGTCGGAGATTTCTCCGTTACTAAAAAAGAAGCCTACGAATTAGTCTACCCAGTACGAAATGAATTTTATGGGGAAGTATTTGCTTTGTAGAAGGAATGCATTTAATTAAATGGGATATCATAGGAGGGATATGGAAGGAGAAGGACTGGGAGTTAGAAATCTCAAACTCATAATAAAAGTCTGCTTTGCAAATGGCAGTGGAGGCTAAATGATCGCAAGGAGGTTATGTGGAAGGGCCAGTTTGATATTAAATATGGTAGAAATGGATGTTGGGCCCGAAGCTTTTGACATCTCCCAGTGGTTTTGTCATTTGGAAACATATTGCAAGTTTATTGGGAGAATTTAAAAATTATATTAAAGTGGAAGTGGAGAATGGAAGAAAGATTAAGTTTTGGACAGACTCTTGGCTTGAAAAGGAGAATGCTCTGTGTACACTTCCCTAACCTTTATAGACTAGTTCTGGTGCCTGATGTTACAATTGCTGACTGCTTTAAGGAAGATGGCTGGAACTTCCATTTTAGAAGGAGTTTATATGATCAGGAAATGGTAGAAGTTGCAGAAATTTTACAGGAAATGCGGTATGTTGCGTTTGATTTTACAGGGAAGATACTAGAACTTTTGGACAGCCTGCAAGATGGGGTTTATTCAGTTAAATCCTTTAACAGTGAATTGAGAAAGCAAGGGGAGAACTATGATGCTCAATGGCCTTGGAAGATGATATGGAAACCTATGGTTCCGACCAAAGTAGGTTTTTTTTGGATGGTTGGTTTCATATTGGACTTAATTTAACTCATAAAATTTACAAAAGAGGGGCTTCATGCTCTGTAGCAGATGTTTTCTGTGTGAGGAGGTATCTCCTGCGTTGCAACTTCACATGGCTGATTTGGTCCTTGTTTCCGAACTTATTTGGATTACAGGGGTAGTGCCTCAAAATCTTCAAGATTTTATTTAGCTACTGGAGATCACTGAATGCTGACAGGAGGGGAAAAGAAGACCTGGGCAGACTTCCTTTATGCATTGCTTGGACTGTCCGGTTGGAGAGGAACATGAGGAGCTTTAAAGAAAAGAAAATGTATATTTCCTTAGTCAACTACGGATGTATCCAGAACTTGTACTGTTGGTCGTAAGGAGACATTGTAGTAGATTTGTCTGATCTGATGGACTTGTTAACTTCTCTGAGTCAGTGATGTAAAACAAGTGCAGTTTTTTGTAATTTTCTGCAGTATTACCTTAGTAATGCCCATCAATAAAACTTTACCTTATCCAAAAAAAAGCTGAAGACGTTATGGTATGACCTTTTCTCTCATAACTATTTGGTATATGACGACTTAACTTATGGTTTTGAAAGCATTACAGGTACTTGTATATGCTTAGGTAGTTCTACTCAAGGATTCCATAGGCCGACTAGGAGTTGGATACTCAATACATTTTTTGAACAAATTCTAATTCCTACAACTCAGTCTAGACTTTTTGCCTATCCCTTACTCAGTAAAATCACTGAAAATGCTCCTGAACTTGAAATTCTAGGAAGTATTGGTTATTTGAAAATAAATAAATAAATAAAGGAGTTTGAAATGAGACACTTAAAACATTTATGGGATTTGGTAGACCTTATGTGTGAGCGTTGCCTTGAGCAGATCTTGCACTATGAGATATATCTTGCGCTAGAGTTATGTGGGAATAATTTGTTTCTCTATATTTTAGTTTGCTACAGTGGCGATCTTTTTCTTGGTGCTTTCTTCTCTTGAGTGTGGTTCATTAGGTCGCATACTTTCACTATTGATGGGATATCACCTTTTGTTTGGAGCTATCACTCTGAAAATATTACTCTGATGAAATGCCAATTGTCAGAGCTCTATCCGTTTCTCACCTAGTGTTAATTTTGCTCTCTCATGTCATGTCATGTTTCATTTTCACTCTATTTTGTAAATTTAGCTGCAAAAACATTGTAAAGTCATTACTATTTAGGTGTGTGGTGTTTCTTGGACTATGCCTTCAGACATAAAATCATTACTGTTTCGCTGGCAAGGACAAAAGATAATAAGAAGTAAGAAGCAGCTTTGGAGGACCATTCCTGTATGCATTTTCTGGACCATTTGGGAAGAAAGAAATAATGCTTGCTTTGAGAATAGGAGAATTCACATCTCTAGAATTAAAAATAATTGTATGCAAAAATTATTTTTTTGGTGTAAATGACATGTAATTAAGAGTCTGGATCAGTATTTAGAGTTTTTTGGATTTGTTAGGACACTTTTTTTTTGAAATGGAACACTTGTAACTGAAGTTCTGCTGCTGCAGGTGTTTGGCTGCTATGATGTAGCCTTTGTACCATCTTGGTACCTTTATTAATAAATCTTTACCTTATCAAAATAAAAAAACATTGTAAAACAGCTCTTATTCTGACTTATTGTTTGTAATTCGAATTATTAAACCTTTGATGTTGCAGCGCAATCACATGTGCATATCAATGGAGTTGGTAACAGCAGTATTGGGGGACCACGGACAACGCCCACGGGATGATTATGGTAAGGTTTAAAAGGAAGCCTAACATCTCCATGAAATTATATCCTTGGAAGAGGTCATATGTCTTGGTTTCAAATAGTCTTCAGTCTTCTAAATGAGTGCTTTGACTATTTTTTGGGTGAAAATTGGCTCTCAACTATATGTTGGTCTTAAGAGATGAAAATCTGTTAGTTGTGCTGAATCACAACTTAAGGATCTGTAGGTGCTTGCTATGTCAAAACCTTCATAGTTTTGGAGGTTACCTGAGAATGTGGGATTTTTGTACGGTCTGAGCACCACGTTTTCTGATATTCCAAAATGTACTTCGTTGTTGAACAAGGTTGTTTATTGGTATGTGCTAATTGACTATTGCAACATCTTTTAGACTGGCACCCTTTTGCTGACGCTTTTTCCAATCTTTCTTTGAACAGCGGTTGTGACTGCAGTCACGGAGTTGGGAAATGGAAAACCAAAGTTCTATTCAACTCCCGATGTAATCGCTTTTTGCAGGCAATGGAGACTACCGACCAATCATGTATGGCTGTTCTCAACAAGGTATGCGTCTCAGTATGTCTGGTTTCATTCTTATTTAAAAACTATTAGTGTCACAGTTGATACAAGCAACTGTTGGGTTTATGACATTATGGCCTTTAGTTTGAACATGCTGATTATTTTCTAAGTTTTCCTGTTGATGACGACATGAGAAAACGAGTTGGTAGAAATGCAGCTTTGTTCCTGGTTGGCTCCCATGAAAAGCTAGGTCATGTGATGACTCTAATATACATTTTGAATCGCTTTCTTACTAACTGAAGATGGTTTCTTATCCCATTAATGGAAGATTCTGTCTCTTGTATACAGATGGCTCTTCATGTTTTTATTAGCTCTCAATGTTAGTTTCACTGGCTTCTTGTTTCATTCCATTAAAAAAAAGAAGATTAAGTTTGGGTCTGTTTCTTCTGTCTTAATGGAGGTATGAGAAACTATCTATTTCTGAAAAAATACACTTGTTTCGACATGAAGGAAATCAGTGACTTCCTTCTTTGCTGTGTTTGATGCACTCTGCGAGGAAGGAACAGCAACAACCGTTTGCCAGGCTCTTGAAGAAGTTGCTGATATTTCTGTACCCGGTAAGTTTAACATTGTATAAAATATTCTTTAAATTGTTCATCTGATTTCATTTGATTGGTCATCTTCTGTGCCATTTCTATGGCCTGTTCGACACATTCTTATTCCAGTTTTTTGCGACTTAACTTTTTCTGGTAGGAGGTTCACTGTATGAGTCTATTTTGTTCTGCCCTCTCTGCGCTGAGATGATGTAGTTTGACTGAGAGTTGGGCACAGAACTGCTTGGTACATTAGTGTGGAGTGGGAAAAGGTGGAATTGGTAGTTTAAAATATGTCAGGTGATCATTGGGATAAAAAATTGTAATTATACTTATTGTATGTCGTTGCAGTTCTGTGGAAGGAAAAGTTTTTTAAGCAATGAAGTGACATAACTTTTGAGGTTTAAGCAATCTTTTGGAGGAAGAGTTTGGTCAGAGGCAGTGTCATACATATCCCAAATCCCTCCATATACCATGTTGTTGTCATGGTGTCCCATAATCTAGAAAGTAAATCACTGTTGTGAATAGCAGGGTCACTGACCTAATAAAGAAATACTGCAAAATTGCTGCAAAGCTAAGTTACCAATTTTTATTTGCCAATGAAAATAAAGCCAAGTGACCCAAATTCTAAATCTCCTTGACTTTAAAAAAGTTGACCAGTGACTGAAATCTAGAAGCGGTTTGATAAGGTGAATTTAGAACATAATATTACAAGTTTACAACTAAAACCATTGAACATTTTCAGAATTCATCAGTCTATCAATCAACTACAACTTAATCTCAAAACACTTGGGTTTGACAAAATAAATTTCCTGAATTTCTCTATTCAGCTCTCTTTCTTCTCTACAAATTAGAGGTTCTAAAATCTCACGCATACTTATGCGAATAACTAGCTCAACTCCAACTAGTTATTATCGCCTATATGGGTTCTTTGAATGTGCTGAACTCTTGTTGCATCGATCTAGAGAGATTTTAGGCTACCAAGATAGCGTTCTTCCATTTGATTTTGAGCCTACCTCATCTAATTGTATCACAGTCAGCTCATCATATTTTCTATACTTGGCTAGCTTCCTTGTGACCTATTTGTATATTCATGGATTCGCTTACTGATATGTCTGTGTTGGGCGTGCAATTATGTGGTACAGTACTTCAAACTTCTATTAAGTTTCCGTGTATTTTGAAGAACCTGTACAAAGACCTATAGTCGTGTCACACTTGCTAAAAACGAGTATGTCAAGAACAAAGGACTTTATACAACATTGCTTTCTTCTTACATATGAGAGATATGAGTGAAAAGAAGATAGCATATATCAGATGGTATTTGTGTAAGAGGTGGGAGGGAAATGGATCATTTACTTATCTATTACCAAGTAACGTGCAAATTGTGGGATATAACTTTCGATCTCTTTTGGCATGCAATGGAGCATGCCAAACACCTTCAAATGTTTTGTTTTGATAAGGTAAATTGTATTAATCAAAAGGGAGAGAACTCCCGTATACAAGAAGTATACCAAAAAGTAGAAAATTTGCATCAGCACATGATTCTCTAAAAAAGACGCCCAATCTTCTATACAAATGGGGGCTACATGAGTGCACCAAAAAGCGATCAAAGATAAAAGACTATTCTTAAGATGTGAAAAAGTAGACTCAATCCCTCAAAAACTCTCCTATTTCTCTCCCCCCAAACTATCCACATGAGAGCTAACGGGGCGTACTTCCACGCCTTTTGCTTTCTTCTTCTATGGAAACCGGCCCAGCTATATAACATTTCCTTTACAGTGCTTGGCATCACCCATTGAACACCAAAAAGGTTCAGAATTGCCCTCCACAAAGCCGAGGACACAGGGCAATGCAACAAAAGATGATAAACTTCTTCTCCTGAGCTTTTACACATGTAGCACCAACTAACAAATGTAATTCCTCTCTTTCGCAGATTCTCAGCAGTCAAAATCACCTCCCTCGCCGCTAGCCATGCGAAAAAGCACACCTTCGTAGGTGCCTTAGGAATCCAGATCGAGGAGTACGGAAAAGAGGCCTCCTCTCTCACCAACATACTCTGGTAAAAAGACTTTACGGTGAACAAACCGTCGCCATGCAAACCCCATCTCCAATCACAGGATGGCTGGGGCCTGTCTTGCCCATATAGCAGTGTCAATAAATCTTGAAGCTCCGCAATCTCCCAATCTTGCATGTTCCTTCTAAATGAGAGGTCCCGTACTACCCCCTTCATGCTCCTTACGAATCTGTTTGACCATCAATTCCTTCTGATTTGAAATTCTGAAAACGTAGAGGAATGAGACCCTTAGAGGATCCTCTTCACACCACTTATGATTCCAAAAGCTGATTCTCCTTCCATCTCCCACACTGTAAGTGATGTGGCTGCTCTTCTAACGTAAAAGGTGGCCGGCCATTCGTCAAGGCCCAGGAATCCGCTGGACATCTCAGCGGCGGGATTTGATACCCGCATCCGATCGAAGTTGCATTTTAGTGCTCCCCTAACATAAAGGGGAGCTTTTTCTAAGTGGGTCGCTTCGCGCAAGACATTGCTTAGGACCAACGGGTCACACGACAGGTGCACGATCTACTTTGCACCTTCCATCCTTCAGCCCTTCGCCTATCGGCTTGGCAGGCAAGCTACCTTGATCCGTCTTCGGCTTCGATTCGTTACGCTCAGAAGCTCCAACAAGCCCTAAAGTCTCTTGCCGCCTAAAACTCTGCCAAGAGAGCGCTGCTTTACGTTTGATCCTATGTACCCATAGAATGCTATGCGTTCTCCACTTTCGGATCTCGCAAAGAGAGAACGTGTTTTTTCCTCTGACTTTCTCTCTCATTCGCGGAGCGAAGAAAGCGGGCTTTGCCCTAAGTGATGTTGCCACTGAAGGATTCCCAATTCTTCATGATATTCCTCCACATGCCACACCCGAAAGGTGTTGTGATTGCCTTGGTCCTCCAACCCCCTCTCGTGGAATCATACTTTTCTACTATGACCTCCCTCCATAGAGCATGCTCTTCAACCCCGAATCTCCACAACCACTTCCCCTCTGTTGAATACTCTAAGATCTTTTACTCCATGTCCACTCCACTTCTTTGGGGAAGTGACTGTCTGCCAATTCACTAGATGAAACTTTCTAGTTCCATCCGCCGCATCCCAAAGAAAATTCCTTTGAAGCCGCTCCAGTTTTTCTGTGATGCTCACAGGAGCTTGCAACAGGGACAAGTAATAGGTGGACATACTCGATAAAGTGCTTTTAATGAGCACTTCCTTGCCGCCTTTTAACAAGTACCGTTTCTGCCATGCTAATCCTTTTTCAACCCTTTCGATCACTGGATTCCAAATCGTAGTATCCTTATGCTAAGCTCTCAAGGGGAGACCCAGGTAAGTAGTGGGAAGGGAGCCCACCTTACATCTGAGAGCATGAGGCAAAGCATCAATGTTAGCAACCTCACCCACCGGGAAAATCTCACACTTTTCGAGGTTGATTTTGAGCCCTGTTACTATCTGAAACCACTGCAGGACCTGCTTCAGGTAGGTCAGTTGATCCATATCGGCATCACAGAAAACCAGGGTGTCATCCGCAGAAAGCAAATGAGAGACTCTTCGGGCACTTGGCACCCCGATCGGAGCTGAGAATCCTCTCAAGAAGCCTCCGCCTGACGCACGATCCATCATTTTACTCAGAGCATCCATCACTAGGATGAATAGCATGGGGGATAGGGGGTCACCTTGCCTGAGACCCCTGGAGCTCCCTGGAGCTGCCAAATAAAACCACACGGGATCCATCCCCTCCATCTTGCCCCAAACCCCATCCGCATCATAATGAAATCCAGAAACTCCCAATTGACATGGTCGAAAGCCTTCTCAAGGTCCAACTTGCATAGTAAGCCGGGTTCTCTATTTTCCCTTCTGGAGTCTACAAGTTCATTTGCCACCAAAGCAGCATCCAGGATCTGCCTACCCTTCACAAACGCATCAAACGCATTATGGGAGGACGAAACAGACACGTCAAGGACCTTCTTGAGTCTGTTGGAGAGCACTTTAGAAATAATCTTGTAAATGCTCCCCACAAGACTAATAGGTCTGTAGTCTCTGATACAAGATGCACCTTCTTTCTTAGGCACAATAGTAATAAAAGAAGCATTGATACTTCTCTCGAAAACGCCATTCACATGGAAGTATTCAATGGCTTCCATCAACTCCCCCTTGATGGTATCCCAACAGAGCTGGAAGAAGGCCAAGGAGAAACCATCAGGCCCGGGGGCCTTATCACCAACGCAACTCGACACAGCCTCGTGCACCTCCTCCACCTCAAAAGCCCTTTCTAGCCACTCACTGTCTCCCTCCCCTATGTGGTTGAACTCTATTCCCCCCAAGGTTGGCCTCCAGCTAACTTCCTCTTTGTATAAGTTCTCATAAAACCCCACAATCGCCCCTTTTACCTCCTCCTTTCCCTCAATCCTCACCCATCCACAACTAAGGACTCTATGAAGTTCCTCCTTCGATTTGCAATCGCCAGCCTATGGAAAAACTTGGTATTCGAATCCCCCTCCTTCAACCATAGTGCCCTCGATTTTTGCCGCCAACTAGTCTCCTGAGCTATTGCTAACTCGACTATTTCCCTCTTAACCTCCCCCAATCTCGCTTTCTCAGCTTCATCTAACTTCCTCGCCCCTTCCCCTCTCTTCAAATGTTTGTTTCTTTACTGCGATTTTAGAATGGAGAGAAGGAGAAGTACGGAAATATTTCCGCTAGAAACTAGAAGATCTTTTTTGTTTTTGTGAACTTTCAAAGCACCTGCAGGGTTTTTAATTAGTCTAGATGATTGGACACTTGATCTTAGCCAAAAGGATGAGAAAGGTATAATCTAGATGATTGGACACAACTTCTATGGAATCATATTTGACCTAGATTTTCTACTGCTGTATACCACTTGTATGCATGGATATTGTACAACTATCACCTTATCAAAAGGGGGAAAAAAAGGTTTAATGTGACCTTATCTCTATGTCGTGCTAGCTCATACATTTCTTTTTTCCGATCCGTCATGCCTTCACTTTTGGTACAACTTGTCGAAGGTTTTACCCTGGATTTTCCTATTGCCTTTTAGCTTCTCTTCCCTCTCTTATGCTTTTCAAAGGCTTTATCTATCTTCAATCGCCGTCAGATTATTTTCCTGCTACAGACGACTGCCATGTCATTGCATCTTTGCTGTTTACTTATTTTAATCGCCCTTTGATTTTTTCGGTTCTTTTATGGATTTCTAAGAGCATATTGTTTAGAGCATGATTGGGTCACTGAGAGCAAAATGCTTCATGTGCTTTTACATTTTCAATGCTGCTGAAAATTTACATCCTATTGGGAAGTTGAGTGACAATCTTTTAATGCCCATTTTGCTTGTCTGTATTTGTCTGTATATTTGCAATTGACTTTTGGAAATCTAGTATTTGTTTTCTTTCTTATCTGTTCACTTACATCTGTATTATTTGTTTATGTTGTCTGTGCTCGTCTTTGAAGTTGTGTTTTCTCCCTTCATATACTTCGGTTTGATGTGCAGGATCAAAAGATCATATAAAAGTGCAGGGTGAAATTTTGGAGGGCCTTGTGGCTCGCATTGTAAAGCGTGAGAGCTCAGAGCACATGGAACGAGTTCTGAGAGATTGTCCTCCTCCGCCATTAGAGGGTGGTAAGCTGATTATTTCCTATATGGTCTCACCAAACTCTGTACCGATATTTAATTGGGGTTTTAGATATTTTATTTGCATGCTTAAATGAAGTAATGAGAACATTGTTTTATTAGGTGGTGTAATTTTCATTTGAATGGTTAGAGAAGGCTAAATAACAAGTATGAGTGACCCACATCACCTTGTGGCCGTGTTTTGGAAGTGTATCTTCTATTCGTCATCTCCTAGTTGTCTTAGTCTTCCTGCACCCAAGTTGAATCGTGAGAAGCACGAACTAAGCTTGTGGCTTGCCATTCAGCGTATCCTCTAGATTACTTCCCTTTGTCTCAATATGTGATGCACTTTCCTTTTTAGTCTGTTCCCAAAAGTATGATGCATTTTTTTTTCTCCCAAAAGTATGATGCATTTTTTTCCAGAAACAAATCTAAGTTTAAACTTTCAATTTTATTCTTATTGAGATGTTTTATAGCCACACAAATATATACGCTTTGTTTTAGACGACAACATTCAAAAATCTTTCGGTCAAAGTGAATCACATAAATTGGACGAAGGGAGTAGTTTATTTAAACGTGGTGTGACTCTTGTTTCACTCCATGGGACATCCAAAAAACCTAGTTGTCTACATTTCTTTTGGTGGTTATTTAAGGGGAGCAAATTTATTGTTAGGACGGACTATTAGATACTTTTCTCATAAGAAATAAGACTTGATACAACGACAATCCTCAATTTACTCGGCCTTATTCCAAATTTCAAAAGGATAAGAGATATTATGCTGCTTGTATAACAAAATAGCTTTTGGTTTATTGAGCTTGAGAGGGCAATTAGGCTGATATTTTTCGTACAAAAATGGTAGTACTTGTAGTATAATATAAAAAATCTAAATACATGTTGAATAGTTATCAACGTACAAGATGTTTGATGAATACTTTCGTGGGAGTTTATTAAATGGTTGAAATGGTGCGTATCCAAGGTTGTGAATAGAACTCTCAAACTGATATTGTATTTTAGTGCATAAATTTAGAAAATAGAAACAGCTCTGAACTGTTCTTTTCTTTTTTTTTCTTTTTTGATAAAGATAACAGTAAAACAACTTTGAACTGTTTTGTCTTTAAAAATTCAAGTACGCCTTGAACTTATCAAATAAAAAAGAAGAAAAAAATTCAAGTACATCTGCAATATATTTCATCAATCATAGTAACAAAAACATGAAGATTTAATGTTGAAGTGGCTCAAGTAGGACTCAGCCATCAGATGAACTAAACAGAATGAAGTCGTGCTAACCAAATAGTATTGTCCTCTCTCAGAACAATTCATGTGAAGTGAGGCAGTAACATACAAGTCTACACTTCCAATTTTCTTTGGTTGTATGTGCTTCTTATCTTTTTCTACTTTTGCCTGTCCTTGATGTGAGTCAACTTTTTAAAAATTTTGCTAGGTATTTGGAACGTAGGTCCTTTGACGGGAAAGTTGATGGAATTAGTGGTATTCCTTGCAGAGATGTAAAAAATATAAAAGGACTCCTAGTTCTTTTTATTTTGTATAATATTGGTCTATGAGGAGCCTAAATGGAGTGACATAGTCAACGAGGATTCAATAGCTAACCCTAATTTACTTGGGTTTGTGGCATAGTCAGTTGTTGTTGCTAGACATTTGGTTTTACTTTTGTATTTATGCACATAAATAATTTACCCCACTTTGTGGGATTATACTGGGTCGTTGTTGTTGTTGTATGCACATAAATAATTTAAATGGGGAACATGGTCACTGAGGATTTATATAGATGACCCCAACTTGTCTAGGACTTTGGCGTAGCTGTTGCATGCACATAAATGTTTTTTTTTTCCAGAGGGCTTGGACCTGGGACCTACACTACGTGAAATTTGTGCTGCAAATAGATCAGAAAAGCAGGTATTGATGTGTTCTATGAGGTCACATAATGTACCAGTTCAGCAGCGAAGGGTAATTTCTTGTAACCATAGTACCTAACTATATGTCTATTCTATGTATGCAGCAAATAAAGGCACTTCTTCAGAGTGCTGGCACGGCTTTCTGCCCGAATTATGTGGACTGGTTTGGAGATGAAGATTCTGGTTCACATTCAAAAAATGCTGATCGAGCTGCAGTCTCAAAGTTCTTACAAGCACATCCTGCTGATTTTTCTACCAGAAAATTGCAGGTTTGGGAAACTTCTCTGACGAGAACCAATTAAATATCAATTTACTTATTGTTGGTTATTTAAATCATGATAGTCATCACTGATCTGATCTAATCTAACCAAATTAGTCTCTTCTCACACGTATGTTATCACAATCGGATTATAGCAATACCAGTGTTCACAATGAGACCTAGCTAGCTAGTGTTTGTATATGTTAGTTCTTCCCTAGTAATCATCGTACCAGATCACTTTCTTTTATAGCATGTTAAACAAAACCACATATTAGCATAATTGCTTTCACCATGACGTATCTTTTCGCTTAAGCAGACGCAGTACGAAATATAAATCATGGTTGGTGCTGTCCCTGCAAGAAACACAGTAGGTAATGTAGGACAAAAAAAAAATATAGGAGATAATTTATCCAAAAGGGAAGATATGTCAACAAAATCCACCAAAGTTTATTTATGAAGGTGATCATTTTACTTGTAAAAGGAAAATGAAGGAGATAATACACCGCAAGGTATAATAGTGGAAGTTCCAAGTTTAAGGAGGTTCCAGTATTCTGGATTAACATGTAAACACCCAAATCTAATTAGAATTCCCTCGCCGTTTTGTTTCGGTTTGAGAGGATAAAATCATACTGCAACTTTTGCTTGGTCCTAGGCACTTTTGTGGTGCTTAAAACAGTAGTGAGAACATGGGAAAGCATTGCAATTAGAGTATCTTGGAGACATCAGAAAGTGAGAACAGAAAGTGAGCATAACTGCTCTCTCGAAGAAAAAGTTGTGTAACTGGGACATTGAGCTGGCTTGGCATTTTTGGCACACTCCATGGAATTCAGATATTTCACGGCGTATTTCATGTTTTCATGTCACATTCTCCTAGCATTACTTCTATGCTCTCTCCCTTTATAATTATGCTATGGTTTGGTTTGACATGACCGTTAAATTGCAAACCATTGTATGGTGGTGTTTCTCAGAGTGAGATGATGAGTTGTTAGGCTTCTGGTGTCGGGAAGGTGTGAAAGTGGATTATGCAAGTTTCATTGTATTTTGGTGGAGTCTTCCATTGAGGAAGTGAGCTTTGATCACAATTCAGAAAGGAAAGCACGACGATCAATTTAACCAAGAAAGGAGTACTATTACGTTGTAAATTTGGTGTTGATGTTTTAAAATTGCTTTACTTTTGCTCCCTATTTTAAGGGACTTTTGAACCAATGTATATATGTCTAATTCATCTTACACCGTACTAAGTCGAGGTGAACACGAGAGGGGAAGTAATGTTCCACTTTCTTTTAGCTGCACATAACAACAGAAGGGAAGAACAAATACCTCCCTAGGAAAAGTAAATCAACGAGTCCATCTTCCTCTTCACATCGTCCTCCTGTCCCTTCCTGAGGTTGAGAATGGTTTTCTGGGACAGTCATATTCCTGTTAACTAGTTTTATGCATCTTTTGTTTCATGCATCTCTTAGAAGTTTTGCTTTCTTCCTCTCTCATTTAACTTGGTCCCGTCTTTGCCGAGGGTCTATCGGAAACAACCTCTCTATATTTATAAGGTAGGGGTAAGGTATGCGTACACACTACCCTCCCAAGACCCCATTTACAACAATACACTGGGTTTGTTGTTGTTGTTGTTGTTGTTTGGCTGTTCTTTTTCTGTTATTGGTTGAAAAGAAATACTGACATTCTGATTCAGCCCATGGAACTACGTGAATTGGTCCTGGTTTGTAGCTTAACTGCATTGTCATCTTTTTAAAAAAAAGAAGTTCCAAAAACCTGATTGATTGTTATAACATTTTAGTTATCTATCAACTTTGTTAACCATTATTTGGGATATATCCACTTGCTCCAGGAAATGGTTCGTTTGATGAGGGAGAAGCGCTTTCCTGCTGCTTTCAAGTGTTACTATAACTTCCATAAAATTAATGATCTATCAAGTGACAACCTGCCTTTCAAAATGGTGATCCATGTATATAGTGATTCAGGCTTCCGCCGTTACCAGAAAGAGATGAGGTCTATTTTAAACTATCTCAATAAAAATTTGTCACCCCATCCTTCTTTTTCTCATAATTCTGGCAAAATAATGTTTTACCTTTTGGGTTCTGCTGCATATCTCATGTGATTTTCTTGATTAAAGAAATTCTTGTCATGTCAGGCACAAACCAGGACTGTGGCCTTTGTATCGAGGTAATATTTGTTCTTCTATTGTTTCCAACCAAAACTGAACTGGTCTACTAGCTGCTATAGTTGCTAACCTGTAAAGACTTTTAACATTGCTATCCTGTAAAGTCTTTAACATGGAAATGAGACACCGTTTTCTATCGTAATTTTACTATAAGAGGAATTGTCAGGGATACAGCCGAAACTACTCATTCTCCACAGATTTAAGAGGATCCTTCTTTCTCTTCTGGGAGTAAACGAGCGGTTTCATTGCTGGTGCTTGAGATGATGTGAAACTTTCTGTTAGTCCTATTTAAGGACAGATTTATGGTATTAAAAAAGCATATAAATTTTGACGCAAGGGTAATTTTAAGAGACTCCTCCAGGGGAACAAAGAGTTACATGGTCATGTTATATATGAACAATTTATAGGACATCAACCAATTCATCAGAGTATATCTGCTTTTGACTTTTGAGTTTCAATTCAAAAATAAATATATTTTATGACTTGTTTAAAGGATTGGTGGTGTCAAAAGTGGAAAAGCTAGTTAAATATGCATACATGATTATTTTCTGTGGAGAGAAAATTGGAAGGTTAAATTGTCAATTCTCATTCCTTTCATCTCTTCTAGGTCGTGTACCTCGTGAGAGGATGATTGATATCTTCATTCATTCTCCAGCTCTTCACCTCGTATTTTCTTTTATATTTTCATTACAAGGGTAGGGTAGTCTCCACTCAGTGAGAGTCCCCTCTTACTCTTAGCATCATCTTTTGCACTGTAAGTTGCTGATGTAGTTGTTCACAGGCTTTTTTGTTGACCTGGATTTATTCAAGGCCAATGAGGAGAAAGCTGCTGAAATGGTACAAAGTAGCAATCATATGGTAAAAAATGAGGAAGAGGACAGCAGCTTAGCCGATGAAGATGCAAATCTGATGGTTAAATTGAAATTTCTTACTTACAAGGTAATGCAGCTTTCAAATAGGTTTTCATTAACAGTCAGTTGATGTCACTCTTGCCTGTTTGTGAGTTGATGTCACTCTTGCCTGTTTGTGAGTTGAAACTGGGCATTCTGCTTCTACATACTTTTTCAAGCTGGGGTTATCATTTAATTCGCTTGTTGTATCTTAATGCATGACTCATGCAGAATAGCGTAGTGCCCAGTATATGTTTTCATTATTTCGTGATTACCAACTATAACCTAATCAATAAGCTTGTGAGAATTGAGACTGGAAAATAATCTTAGGTCGAGTCACTATGAGGTATTCAATTCACAAACCTGCTGCCTATATCTGCATGATCACTAAGGGATCCCCCGTCTGGGCAAGAGCTTAACATTTGGATCCGTAGCACTGTCAATGAGTCTATAACCTGTCATTTTTGTGAAATGGCACTACCTGATCTAAACTGAGAGACCTGAATACCTAGAAAATACTTCAACCTGTCTAGATTTTTAGTTTAAAAGTGCTAAAAGGGGTGCTGCTTCAATTTCGTGAAATCATCTTGATCATTGCCTTTGATGACTATATTGTCAACATTAACTGCCAAACAAGTGCATAGATCTGGAGCGAAATGCCGATAGCATACATAATGGTCAGCTTCACTTTGAGACATGTCAAACTCTTAGAATACATAATGGTCAGCTTCACTTTGAGACATGTCAAACTCTTAGAATACATAATGGTCAGCTTCACTTTGAGACATGTCAAACTCTTAGAATACATAATGGTCAGCTTCACTATGAGACATGTCAAACTCTTAAATAATTGTGTCGAATTTTCCAAATCAGGCTCAATGGGACTGTTCAAACCACCGAGGGACCTGGACAACTGACAAACAAGACAACTACACTCATCTTGAGCAACAACGCTAGGTAGTGGCTCCATATAAACCTCGTCCTTAAGATTTCCACGAAAAAAAGCATTCTTAATCTCCAACTAATAAAGAGGCAAGACGAATTAATACCATGGATAGAAAAAGACGTACATATGCTATATTACTGCAAGAGAAAAAGTATGACTATCATCAAGCCCAAATATTTGACTGTGACCTTTGGCAACAGGTGAGCCTTAAGTCGATCAATTTGATCATCTGGACTAACTAGCGATAGATTTACATGGAGGCAAAGGAACAAGCTCCCAAGTACCACTAGTGTGAAGAGCCAACATCTTTCCGATCATAGCCTCTCGCATCTAGGATGGGAGAGCGCTCCACCTGCAGACTTAGGGATATGACAGAGGACAAAGAAGACAAAAAGGCATAAGGGTCTGACGATAGATCGAACTCGCTGTCATAATTAGGATTAGGATTACAAGTAGAGTGAGTACCTTTTTGAAGAGCATTAGAGGACTAGGAGTCAAGCCCGTAGTAGTTGATGGATCCGGTGCCAGACGTGAATCATTTGGACCTAATATTGGACGTTGACGGAGATTATAAGTCAAGAGTGGTGGAGATGTAGAAAGTGGAGTTGTAGGTGGTGGAACTATAAATGGCGGAGATGTAGGTAATGGAGCCGAAGTTGTGGTAGAAGATGCAGGAGAAATAATGACGGAGACCCCAAAAGATGGAACTGGTAATGGTTGAGTTTCAAACCACAAAGAAAGTGACAGCATTAGACATAAAGTATCGCTGGAGTTCAGGTGAGTGCACCCCACTGGTTGATGAAGTTGGGATGCGGACTACCACAGACCAAGGCTCAAATCGCAGTAGAGGCAAAGAAAAAAATAAGTGATTTCCATTTGTGCAAGTGTTTATGAATTGTGAGTACGAATTCCACTTATTTCTACTTGTGGGAGAATGCTGGTACCGATGGACTGGTAGAGGTAAGCACAAGTTGCCTTGAGAATTACTCCCTTTTCAAAGAGTTGATGTAGAGTCGAGGAAGGGGTGAGATGTTGAATTCATAATTTTTAGATCATATAGCTGGAATTTTGTCACCCTTTCTTGAAAAAAAGAAAAATCATATAGCTGGAAGGGGTGAGATACAAAATTCATACTGGCCTAACCCTTTTGCTCTAAAGTTCTTTACATGTTGATCCCATGAAGTGCATTAAAATAGTGAAAGTGACAGTATCAGGATACTCAATTTGTTTTCAAAGTAATATGGCTCAGTTATCCTTCCACTTAATAAGATCTAAATTTTGGAGCATAATTTGTTAGCATGCTATGTTGCTTTGAAATTTATCACATGTTGAGCAAAGCAATTTCATGTTAGTTTTTATTTTTTTACTGTGCAGTTGAGAACCTTTTTAATCCGCAATGGCTTGTCGACTCTTTTCAAAGAAGGCCCTTCTGCATACAGGGCTTATTACCTGAGGTGAGGTTTATCTTGTTGGTCCTTTGTTCTTCATTGGTCAACCTCTAGTTTGAAGTCCTTGGTAGCTTCATGCATTGTATTTGCGTTTCACTTTGTTCAATAAAGAGTTGTTGTTACGTTGTAGCTGACATAATTCATGAATTATAAATTGTTCCATCCACGTCTTAGTTGGTCTTTTAAGGGGCGTTTATCGTCATATAATGAAGTGCTAAAGTTCTAATGAATTATCTAAGTTATCTGAGATGCTCATATTTATTTGTCATGATCAACCTTTACATTATGGTTTTGTATAGCCAGATCTCTATTGAATCCTCACTTTTGGGATTACACTGGGTTTGTTGTTGTTCTAGTTTTCAGATCTTATTTGTCCAGTCTGACTAGTGTATCTACTTTGAATATTGACTCCTCCTTTTTTAATAGCTGTTATTTTTACCCAAGTTTTCGAGGGTGTCTACCGACTTCCATTTTTTCGTGTGTTGGACTTGGAACCATCAGGCCGTATTTTTGCATAGCTTGTGTTTTTATGGTTGTATTATCTTATCAATCCTCAAGGATAAATTATAACATCTATTAATCTCTATAACAATATGGTCAATACAGGCAAATGAAAATTTGGAATACTTCAGCAGCCAAGCAACGGGAACTCAGCAAGATGCTTGATGAATGGTAATACTAAATGAACTTATGATTTTCTACGATTAGTCACTTTTCTTTTCCCAGTCTTACAGGGACTACTTTTTCAGGGCAATATATATACGCAGAAAATATGGGAACAAACTATTGCCATCATCCACATATCTAAGTGAAGCTGAGCCCTTCCTTGAACAATATGCAAAGCGTAGTCCACAAAATCAGGCTTTGATAGGATCTGCTGGAAATTTAGTCAAAGTTGAAGATTTCATGGCTATTGTTGAAGGACAAGATGAAGAGGGTGATCTCGAGCCGGAGAAAGACATTGCACCTTCAAGCCCTAGTATTCCCAGCAAAGACATGGTCGCGAAGAATGAGGGTCTCATTGTTTTCTTTCCAGGTAAGATTGAACTGGTTTTAAATTACCAGATTGTAAGCAATATCTGAATCTTTTATGGTTGTTCTGTGTTATCTTGTTCTCTAGTAGTTGGCTTGTACACCACTTGTGCAATCATACTGGGTATGTTGTAGTAGTAGTAGTAGTTGGCTTGTAGTGGCTGATGTAACTCTGGAGTCTTTTATGTATTTTGTAAGTAAAGTACCTCTTTTGGTTTTAGAACCTCTTGCACTTTTAATTATGCATTTTTTTGGGCTTGCTATGCTACATTGCAGGAATACCAGGTTGTGCTAAATCTGCACTTTGTAAGGAAATACTGAATGCTCCAGGAGGGCTTGGAGATGATCGACCAGTTCATAGTTTAATGGGTGATCTCATCAAAGGTATAGGTGCTTTTCAACATCTTTTGGAATGTTCCTTATTTATAAAGGAATTTGATTTTGCATGTCCATGTGTCTTATGCCATTAAGTTGTTTGCGGTATATCATGTATTCCCTCTGTCTCATATTCTACAATAGTACTCCGTCCGTTTCAACTTAGATGATGTAGTTTGACTTGGCACAAAGTTTAAGAAAAAAAGACTTTGAAACGTGTGGTGCACTGGTGCTAAAAGCTTAAGAGGCAATAACTTAGTGGGGCCAAGATGTTTGTGTGTCTATAAAAGCTTCTCATTAAAGGTAAAGTGGGTAGAATGAAAAATTTAAAGTTAAATTGTTTCTATGTGTCATTCTTTTTGGAACGGACTAATAAAGAAAGTGTCATCTAAATTGAAACGGAGGGAGTATTTGACAAGCACAGGGTCTAAGATGTGAATTTTCCTTATATATTGAACCAGTAATAGTGGAAGAATATCTTCAAATTAATGGTCGAAAGTTAATTGATAGAAAAAAAACCACGTCAAGATTTAATTGTTTTGATAGTCTAATGGATTTGGATTCTTAAAAGTTTTGAAAGCTGTATAGAAATAGAAGGGCGTTAAACATTTTGGGACATCCCATAATGGAAAGAGTTTTGTGTAATTGGGACAAAGGGGAGTATCTATTTTACTCTGACAAGCATTTGCTCTTGAATACAGGTTGGAACCAATTGAAAAAAATTTAACTTGGAACTAAATGCATTGTGATCTTGTTCTTTCTTGCCACAAACATCTGACACTCGAAACTTCCGCTAATAATCTCCTCCTTTTTCTTGCTTGAGGACTTCAATTTTTCTCAGATAATAAAGTTTGTCCATCATATTAATAGGTAGATATTGGCAAAAAGTTGCTGACGAACGCCGAAGAAAACCTTACTCGATCATGCTTGCTGATAAGAATGCACCAAATGAGGAAGTTTGGAGACAGGTAGGTTTTTGTATTTGTTAAACTGTTACCTGAGTAGTACAAATCATTTGACGCAAAAGGCACTCTTTGTGGTTATTCTCACTTTCAAATTAGCATAAGATGCAGTGGTAGTGCTTCAAATAATGTTACCACACGAGATCAGGAAATCTTGTGGTAGCAGCTGTTCTCTGTAGTTCGCGTACAGCTTTTAGAATGCCACATAATGCATCTTCTAGTTTTAGAGTGCTGCGGAATTCATATAAAGAACCTGAATTTTTAAGGTTCTTTCAGTTCGGAAATAACATAAGATGTATTGGCGATGCTTCAAATCATGATATCCAGATTTGCCTCACATGGTTTTATTCTCATTGTTGCAGATTGAGAACATGTGCCTAAGCACCAAGGCATCTGCTATTCCAGTTGTACCTGATTCAGAAGGTCTTGTTAGAAAGTTCCTCTGTAGTTTCTGTTGCATACATTTTGGATAACCTGTTATGCTGCTCTCATGCAAGTCTGCTTTAATTTATGAAATGCTGGGGCACTTGATTTAGTAATTCACCCAGTGCTCCAGTGGCTTTATTTTGCATTTCTTGCTATGTTGTTTCAGATTTGTGTTATTGACAATTCTTGTTTGTTGCTGAGTGAAAAATTACGTCCGATTCAGGCGGAAGCATGGAAAATGCTTCCCACCTACACCACTGACTTTGCAGTTGTCTTATCTGAAACTTAGAGTGGCGAACTCCCTATCATCTTGTTATGTGCTTTTGTTTCTTGAGATGAGGCAGTACTTCCCACCCGTGCTCCTGGCTTTGCATTTGTGTTATCTTTAGCTTAGACTGGTGAAGCTCTGTATCATCTTGTTATATCCTTTTGTTTCTTGGAGAACAATTATAGGCTAATATGTTATATGGTGCTTGCACAAAATGATGTTTTACATTACCTGCTTTACGGCCAGTGACATTAGTAGTGGTAGTAAGAGAATTGTTTATTGGACATTTGTTTTATCTTGGGTCATACCCATCTATGTGTACATATGGTTCTTAGTTACTGCTTGGTTAATCTTGCAGGAACTGAAGTCAATCCATTCTCTGTTGATGCACTTGCGGTTTTTACATTCAGAGTACTTCACCGAGTTAATCATCCGGTACTTAAGTCTTTACATTACTCGTTCCTTGTAAACTGCTCTTCAGCCATTTACTCCATTCAACTTGGATATCAATGTCTTAGACCTCTCTTTTCTGCTGTGATCCTGAAGGGAAATCTTGACAAGTCATCTCCAAATGCTGGATATGTGCTGCTAATGTTTTATCACCTTTATGAAGGAAAGGTACAAAATCTTCTTGAGCTAACAAGATTATGTGGAGATATTTCTCTTATATGAACTGTATTTCATTACTTAATAGAATAAATGAATAAGAAATAAACGAGGCATTTGTTTCTGATTCTTTTGGTACACTATCTCACTCAGAGTCGTCAGGAGTTCGAGAGTGAGCTTATTGAACGTTTTGGCTCACTTGTCAGAATGCCTCTTCTGAAACCTGAAAGGTTAGTAATATTTCTTTCTTCTGACCCCCCTTACGGATGTTTGGCCTCTTCAGCTTGAAGTGATTGTATTGCTCATTACATGTTTAGGCGGCCTTTTTTCTTTCCTCTTTGTTTGATTAGTTCATTATGTTAGATTGTAGTTCGAACTCGGCCACAGAGAAAGCCTGATATATAAGTAGAGAAGGGCAAAGGGGTGAGCCCATTATCTATCGAGTTTCGAACCATGCGCCAGTTGGTCCTTGATGATTTTTCAGCTTTAAGAAAATGTTAGATTGGAGTTGGTCCCAGCAGTCACACCAACTGAAGTGTGTTTTATCTTTGATAATGTACAAGCAGTAAAAGTGCATTATTGGTACCATAAAGTGAATCCACAAAAGAATGATTCTTTACAAACAAAAAATGATCTTTTATACAAACATGAGCATTATTGGTTCACCAAAAGAATTAGGAATGACAGATTATTCCTCAAATGTACATGGTCATTCTTTATGTCTTCAAAAGCTCTTTTTCTCTTCCAGTGGAATAGTCGAGGTGCGCACAAGCTGGCCCGAACACCACTGTCATGAAAAAGACTTTGTTTCTCTTTTTCCACCGCACCCCATAGTGCTAGTAAGGTCACATCCTACGCTCTTCGGCCTTTTTTCTTTTAAAGGCCAATTGAAAAGTGCCTCCTTTACTGTGTCGGACATCTCCCATTTTACTCTGAAATACACAATCTTTCACCACAAGCAAGTTGCGACCTGACAATGTAGCAGGAGGTAGGTAGGACATGGAATCCGAAATCCACTTCTGGAATCACAAGGGGTGAGAGAGCGCACTAGAGACTCCGATTCCCGTGCATTTACAGTATGTCAAGTCACAAGGAGATAACAGTACAACCGATCCATAGGCCACAACTAGGAGTCCATTCGGACTTGAGAAAATATCTCAGAATTGAGAAGTCGCTAAATTCCAAGCCCTAATTTAAATATCTTCCAAGGCCTAATTACAAGCAAAACACATGACATGCTAACTAAGACTCATGATGGGAGAGGGTGGGGAGAAATGAATTTTTCTCGATAGTCATATTATCACAAGCTCTTGGTAACGTTGGAGTCATGTATCCCACGATTATCAATTTGAATCCCAAGGCACCAAAAACTTGAGGGAAAAAGGGAGAATTACATACTTTATCTTGGGGATTCAAATTGATAATCGTGGGATACATGACTCCAACGTTACCAAGAGCTTGTGATAGTATGACTATTGAGAAAAAATCATTTCTCCCCACCCTCTCCCATCACGAGTCTTGGTTAGCATGTCATGTATTTTGCTTGTAAAGTATTTAAATTAGGCCTTGGAATTTAGCGACTTCTCAATTCTGAAGATATTTTCTCAAGTCCGAATGGACTCCTAGTTGTGGCCTATGGATCGGTTGTACTGTTATCTCCTTGTGACTTGACATATTGTAAATGCACGGGAATCTGAGTCTCTAGTGTGCTCTCCCACCCCTTATGATTCCAGAAGTGGATTTCGGATTCCATGTCTTACCCTGAGAATGATGGTGCCACTGCCACTAAAATCTACTGATCCTTCCATATACTCCAAAGACTGTACCCAAGTGAAGTATGATAGGTTTAGTTCTCCATCATGCTTTCACAAGTCCATACTTACTCGTAAATCTCCAATCAATTTGTTAATAGGGCCTTGTTGGAAGCATCGTCCACATGAATTGTGTGGGAATGCTCAATAATGTACTTTTCAGTTTTCATTAATGTTGCTTTCCCTTGAGACAAGTTTCTCTTCCACTATCTTGCCTCCTCTTAGCTCTTTCAGTCATCGTGTCCCATGCTGATTGGTCACTATAAAAGCACAAATAGTAAGGGGAGTAATAAGAACTATTAGCTTCCCAATGAGTAAAAGTAAGATATTTTATGAGAATTTGGAAAAAGAAAAGTTGCCAAGGACAAAATTGTAGGGAAAAGGGAGTGTATATGATTGATCAAGGCTATAAACATTGGGTTTGGATATCATAGTTGAATCCTCTTCATAATCTATGTTGGTCCTTTTTTCCCTTTTGCTTGCAAGCTAGTGTGGTATTTGTAATGCAATTCAGAACATGAGAGTGTTGGTGTAATTTCTTAAGCTAGGGGAAGTATAGATAATGTTGCAGAACTTGAGAGGACTTACTTGTAATTTGCTCTGAATTTTCTTCTCCATAAGTTATCTTAGTATTATGAAACATATCAAATAAAAAACTTGAAAGGTTAATTCCTCATATTTCTCGGCGAACAACAAGCTGGGGTCCTTCAACTTTTTTAAAGTTTCTAAAGTTCTGAGTGCTCATCTCTAGGGGTGTAACTGGCTTGTTTGCAAGCGTGTTTGGCCATGAGTCTTCTTTATGTAGAAGGAAACGAAATTCTTTCTTTAAAATTCTATCTTCCAGCCACATGTAAAGGACAACCGTTGTTGTTGTCCAAGACATGAACGATGCAACAGGTCCTGCATAGTGTCATCATATTTTGGTGTTTGACCCACGTCTGATTGGTTGTCCGTGCTTTCACCTAGTCACTAGTTTTCATTAGCTAGAGCAAATATAGCTCTAATCTAGTTAAACATAAAATCTAACGTGTACATCATATAAAACAGCCTTCGAAATTTTTGAAGGAGATTGCCAACTTTGAAAACAAACTTCAATACTTGTCGCCGAAATTTTTCACGACCAAAATAAAGGGAAGGAAAAGAAAAAGAAGAAAGTGGGTGTTATCTATAAATCTAACTGTTTAAATAAATGCTACAGCAAGCTATGCTGTCCAATATGTTCAACTCCATAGGATATTAGACAACTAGAAGTTTCAGTGATATAACTGATTCATAGCAATTCAACCAACAAAATGCTGCAGATAGTAGTGGAGCTGATAATATTCTTACTATCATGTAAGATGACTTTTTGCCTTGATGTGGTTAAAGTCTATGCTCTGTTGGCATTGCTGTGGATATTTGGTATTTGACCTGTATAGTTTGGATCTATCAATTCAATGATATGTAGGTCTTCCCTTGTTCTGTTGCTTTACTTGCTGCTGATATTGTTTATGATCATATGAAGGTCTCCGCTACCAGATTCTGTGAGGTCTATTATTGAGGAGGGAATCAATCTGTACAAGCTTCACACAAACAAACATGGAAGGTCAGCGTTACATTCAGCTACTGTCAGCAAGTGCAGTTAACGAGTTCCTCCACACCCTCCCCCTTTTTGCACTTGAGTATAGTGTTCATGGCAAAAAGCAGTATGCCTTGCTATACGACCCCGAGCTATCTCTCTATTACATACTCAGCTCAAAAAATTGTTTTCAAAGTAATAGTTTATGTTGAAGTAATTATGAATTGAAGAGTTCTCCACTTCTTTCTCCAGAATGCTTTAGTAAAAGTAGGGGTTTTATGTGTGATAAGCTTTCATCCAACTTCTTCATATGGAGGCTTCGACTCTTAGGACTTTGTGTTGATTGAGTTGTATTATGATGCATAGAGGTCTTGATATATTATGATATGTGCTAATACTTCTGGTTGGTAGAGAAGATTAGAAGAATATTACACCTTAAAACAGTGATTCTGCCAGCCAAATATTGGTCTGTCATCCTTAGTTCCTCTTTCTTTGGGCTGGCAAAGCATTACTGGAAATCTGATATATTCGTTGATTTCCAGTTTCTCGACTCTACTCCTTAAATATTTTTGAGCATGATCTGGAGCTATACAACAACAACAACCCAGTATAATCTCACAAGTGGGGTCTGGGGAGGGTAGTGTAGTGTGTACGCAGACCTTACCTCTATCCTAGGGTAGAGAGGCTGTTTTCAATAGACCCTCGGCATCCTTTCCTCCAAGAACTCCCCACTTTTCTCTTGGAGTGACTCGAACTCACAACCTCTTGGTTGGAAGTGGAGGGTGCTTACCATCAGAACAATCCACCTTGTCCATGATCTGGAGCTATGAAACTCCTTATTACTCTTGAGTCTTGAATATATAATTCTGCTTTTGTTGTATTGCTTTTTCCTGATGATTACTTTTTATGTCGACATATATGTATGTATACACACACATGTATGCACAAGTATACTGTACTAAATTAATTGCAATACAGACGTGAACTTGCATTTTCTCTGCATGTTCCAGTAGGTCCTAGACCATTTATATGCTTTTTCTTTGGGGTTATAAGAGCTATGTGCAATCTTAAAAAACAGCCTCCAAATCCCCCCACCCCCCAAAAACCCCTCCAATAAAAAGTGAGAGTGAGTTGGATTTAAATAAAAGAATAAATCTTAAAATACAGACCAACCAAGGAAAGTAGGGAGGAGAAAAAAGAAGACACGTTATGACTTATGAACAGCTTTTTTCTAGCAAAATCATGCCATCTCTCTAGTTGTTCTTAAATTTAGGTAATCGTGTTTCCGATTGATTGATTGTTACTGATGAATTTTTCTCATTGTTTGTGATTTTGCACATTCAATCCTTTAGATTGGAGTCTACAAAAGGGATATATGCAAAAGAGTGGGTTAAATGGGAGAAGCAATTGAGGGATATTCTACTTGGGAATGCTGACTATCTCAATTCAATACAGGTAAGTTTGATCTCTCAAGGCATGTAATTGACCTCTGATCTTACCTTCCACTTGAAAAAAAAATTAATTGCTATAACGTCAGTCAAGCCCTTTACTTCAAATGTGACTCATGACACGTAGCTGCACTACATGCATACTCTATTTGAGTTGACGCACCGGTGTAGGAATTGTGTGATAGAAGGTTGGAGAACAACATGTGGGTTCTTCAAATACGCAAAAAATCAGCAACAAATTTTGATATGTGCACCCACACATACACCCCTATATGAGTCCATGTAACTTAGCCAATGACCAAACAGAATTTTCTTTACCTGCGCTGTTTGCACAGTTTTCTCTCTATGTAACTCTTCTTTGATATGGGGAGCAGGGATTTGGAGGGGAAAGAGTGGCTTCAAGTAGGACGACATGTTTATGAAAAGAAAAAAAAAATTACTTACCTTAAAATGAGCTGATATGCCAAAGAAGGTCAGGAGTGCTACATGAGGAATACCTTTCTAGTTGGAGGGGTTTGTTGGATGGTTCAATATTTCATGATCAGCAACACCACACCACACACCCCACCCCTCGCAAGGAACCCCCTGGCTAAGTGTGAACGGAGAAGAGTAGGAAAGCTCAAAAGAAATTTTTCATGTTGTGGTAAGAGAGATTTTGGCTAATGATTCTGCAAACTTCTATTTCAGGTTCCATTTGAATTTGCTGTTAAAGAAGTCTTGAAACAACTTGGAGCTATTGCGAGGGGCGAGTATGCCACGCCTACTCCTGAGAAGAGGAAGCTAGGATCTATTGTGTTTGCTGCTGTCAGCCTGCCAGTTCCAGAAATTCTTGGTCTTCTGAATGATGTGAGTGAATTTGCAAATTTATGAATTGCAGTTGAATCTTGATGGCTGGAAATTTAATTCTTGATAGTCTTAGTGAGTGGTCTATGCTCTTACTTTTATGCAGAAACATATTATTCCTTGTGGCTAGAATTGATTTCTTGGCAGGTTGAAGAGAATGATAGTCTTTATTGCTTATCTGTTTGCTGACTTCTTTTTCCTTCAATTAAATAATATCTTTATCCTAGAAAAGCAAATATTTGATCACAAAACACATATTATCTCTTGCTTATCTTTCCTTTCAATATTTCCTATCTCATCCGTATATTCTGTATTTCATTTAAAAGTCCTTTGGGTGAACGGTGAGTAAGGGACTGAGGAGAGGCACTTTAGTTTTGCATAAAGGAACTTAACTGTATTATCTCATGCTCTTCATTATTTTGTGGACAGCTAGCCCAGAAAGATCCGAAGGTTGGCGCTTTCTTGAAGGACAAAAGCATAGAGAGCCGCATTACAAAGGCCCATTTGACCCTGGCTCACAAGAGAAGTCATGGTGTCACCGCAGTTGCCAAGTATGGTTGCTTTCTTCACAAAAAGGTGCCAGTAGAGGTGGCTGCTTTATTGTTCTCCGAAAAATTGGCTGCACTAGAAGCAAAACCTGGCTCTGTTGAAGGTGAGAAGGTCGATTCTAAAAACCAATGGCCTCATGTCACATTATGGACAGGGGAAGGAGTTGTAGCCAAAGATGCCAATACACTACCGCAGTTACTTTCACAAGGGAAGGCTACTCGCATTGATATAAATCCACCAATCACTATAACTGGCACTCTCGAATTCTTTTGAGCTCTACTTGTAATTCCTAGTATTGAGTCGATCTACATTGCTTGAACCTTAAACGTGTTCTGATTGCATATCGGGTAATGAATTATCCAAGTTGTAGGAGCAATTTTGTAGGGTTGTGTGCTTTTGGCTGGAAAAAGTTTTGCAGGATAGAGTTAGATGTAGAGACAATGTAAAATGTTCAGGGAATGAAGTAGGTCTAGAGTTGCAGTATTTTCGAAACCGCAACTAGCAGTACTTGAATAAAAGAAACAATTTTCTACCGGGTACTACCTTATAGTAGTTGTCATTCCTGCTGTGTTTGCATTGTTCCTAAAACTACTATGCCGCAATCTCAAATTTGTTGTCGGCTATATAAATCAACATTAACTGCTCTATATAAGTTCTTCTCCAACGACAATGTGATTCTCTGTGTTAAAGCTATACGAGAAGTTGCATGTGATGGTTGTTTCTCTGTTAAAAAACTGTGATGGTTTGAAATTGTATATTTCTAAAAAAATTTGTTAATAAGTACCAGAGTTCCCAGTAGTTTTAAGATCATCAACTTTACAGAATTTTTGTTTATATGAAAGAAGGGTACCTCCCCAAACAGCCAAAACCACTATAGAATATCATTTGAATACAATAATCAAACATGCAATAGAAGACACTTGTGATGTGTTAATCACGAGACAGGGCTCCAACTACTAATCCAATTGCACAGTGTCTCCACATTTTTGCTAATATCCTCAACAGAATCACTTCTTAGTGCCACCACAATATCCTCCGGATAACTCTCTTTTGCCTCCTCCAGCAAAATTTGGAATATTTCGCATTCGATGTTATTGGAGAGCTTTTGACCTGTGTAGCCCCTGGTACAATCAAGCAAGTCAAGAACAGATCTGAGTGACTGAGCGAGCAACATTACAGAGGCATGGATGAGAAAAGACAAAGGAAGACGATTTATGGATTACCTCCTACTCAGCCTATCATACAAGACAGTATTGTCAGTTTGAAGCACCACCACTTTATCGAACCAACGTTCAGGAAAGAAGTCACAGCCATGATGATCAACAATGTTTCCACCTTGTTCCATCATGTCCTCAAGCTCATCACACACCTGCAGCAGTGATGCCATGAAACTTATAATAGCACAAATTTCTTCATCGTCAATAGTAGGAAAGTTGACTTCACCCTTCTAGAGCTGGCAAGTGGATTTTGGATTTTTGTTCATTAACTTACACAATCAGTTAAGAACTCAAAGCAATCAAAGCACTGATGAGGAGTGCAATTTTAAGTCTCTTCAACAGTGACAATACCAGTTAACCACATTGGAAGAATATGAACTTAAATTGTTTGCATAACAAGAAGTAATGTAGAAATTTCACTAGCCGATATTTTGAAAATAAATCCATCAACCAGCTAATTCACTATCAGCGAAGAGTGTTCCTTTCATTTCCTATCAGTTGAATAGGAAATGGTGGTTTGCTTAGTTTAAAAGACCGGAGTTTGATTAATTGCTAAGCCATACTTTGCAAGTGTGGATGAGTGTGATGCAGATAGGAAAAGACATCCACTAAGTAGCTTCAATGTTGCATGTAAAAGCTCAAACTACATTATTAACAACAGAAAAATTCTCTTCTTTTTCCCTGACAAAGAAACTCTAACATACCTTATCCTTTCTTCTTTAGCTTGTTTTTATAATTGAACACGTTAAACATAGAAGGCAGCATTTGGGATGCAACCCATATACGAAAGTCAAATGCAAAACGGATGTCTTAAGAAGACGAGAACTTTATCCCAATGCACTACAGAAAGCTCCTACATTTGTTAATCCTATTAAGTGAGATCGCATTCTCTGCCGCTCAACTTCAATTATCATAGTTTATCCCACATTCAGATCTCATGTCCTTATTTTGTAAGAGGGTTTCTGCACTTCCCTTTTTCTCTGTCATTTACCTTTGACCAGTTAATCTTTAATGATGTTTTGGGGTACCAAAAGGGAGGCAATGAAGAAGAAACAGCCACCACAACTTAAATTGGAGCACCTCGTCCAAAGGGATAATACTATATACTCCACTTCTTTTGAGAAGTGGAAAAAAAAGGAGTATATATCATTATCCCTTTTGAACCAGGTGCTCCAATTGATGAATTTTTTCTACTTTGAAACCAATTATAGCTTTAAAAATTGTCAAGCTAACACCACCGGCTCCTTTCCTACAACCAATTGGACGCAATAACCATGGTACTTTAAGAACTTTTTCATTAAGGTTCCAAGACACTCTTAGTCATTGTCAACATTCAATTCTATTCACCAGAACAAACATGTATCGTGATTATTTTTTGAGCTCATTTACAAGAGCATCTATACAGTTTGGAACAAACTAAAAGCAGTTCAAAACTTGACAACAATGATGACTACCTCCATATTTTCTACTTAAATACATCTCAAAACAAACTAAGAAACCCCTTAACGCTGGACCTAAAGGAAATGAATCAACATATCATGCCTTAATCACAACTTGCTTCTATAGATCTTTTATTCCATTGTGTTATGTACTATCGCTAATTCTTTAAATAAAACATAAAAAACTTATAGCCTTTTGAGACAACTCCCTCAATGTGACATTAAGTATACCTTGTTCCCCATAACACCTTCAATCCGCTACATTTAGAGGCCTATGTTTCTCATTTTATGTTTTATCTCTGCTATTAAAACATTTAAAAAAAATACTATGTAACTAAATAAACATTAACAGCAACAATTCTCTCAATTGTCAAGAAAATAAAACACGAAATAGAAAATTGAAGAGACAAAATAGGAAAAAGCTATATCTTTTGCATTTTTATTCTACTATTGAACTGAAATCAAAGTCAAACATAAAATACTTATTTTTTTATTCCATGATTAAGAGCTAGGGTTTTGTATTTTCAATGTTTAAACTTACGAGGTCTTCGTTGATGACATAACAGTCGAGAGTGTCGTCCCATCCATCGTGCAACTTCTTCTCTTTAACCAGATCTCCGACGTTGATGTGCCGGAGCTGCGTCGCCTCCGCCAGCGCAGACGACGTCGTCGTTTTTCCGGTGCCCGGCGTTCCGGTAATCATTATGTTAGGTCTTCTTCTTCTGCCGCTGCTATTTTGCGCCATGGTGATTACTGTGCCTACTGAAAGTAGTGAAACACTTTTTGGTCAGTAACCCAATTATAGTGCGAGGGTATCCGAGTGCGTGATACTTTTCTCTTAGATAATCATAGTAATTCTTCATCTGCTTTTGGTTAACTTTAAAACCATGAGAAGTCTCCAGAACTAACTTAACCTTGTTCTTTGAATCCGGCTTCAAACTACTTCCAAGTCTACCGTTTAAATCAAGAAACAAAGTAAAAAGCCAAAAAGATAAGCAAGGGCGGCTTAACGAATTTAGTGGCCTAAAGCCGAATTTTAATAAGAATCTAAATTTTATAAACCTATACAAGTATATGCAAAAACTTTGATGTTGTCTTTTTTCCTTCCGTACTTATTTATATAATAGTATTCATACAAGATATATATCTGATTTTTAACTTCATTTAGTAATATAATTATTATTTATATTATCAAGTGTTAATTCAAATTAGTAAGATGTTAGTCATATGTTTGCAATGCATTACCTTGGATTTTGATGTAAAAAACTTTATTTGCTAATACAAAGATTTGATTAGTTTAATTCGAAGTTCTAGAATATTTCTTATGTTAAAAAGTAAATATTCTTTGTTTTTTTAAAACCTTTTTTACACGAAATTTATACTTTTTTCTACAAAGTTCAAAATTGTCTAAGTCAAAATGTTATTACATATTTTACATAGTTGTTGTTGTTGTTTTTGGGCCTCAAAATTTTGGGGGCCTAAAGCGAAGTCTTTACTAGCCTCACCCTTGAGCCACCCATGAAGATAAGTTGTATATTCTAAGCAAATAATATGTTTGAAGATTGCAAAGATGTAGTAAATGGTATGATCTTAAACACAAAATAGGAAAAAATTGAGGAAGTAAAGAAGCTATTCTTGAATAAACAAAAGAAAGCATGGTTCAATTATAGAACAAGTAACATATGACGAATAATTCAAGAGCAATAACACATAAAAATTTAGACAAGATATATGACTTTTAGCTTCATATAGTAATATTATTATTATTTATATTATCAAGTGTTAATTCAAATTAGTATGTTAGCCATATGTTTGCAATGCATTACCTTGGATCTTGATGTAAAAAACTTTATTTGCTAATACAAAGATTTGAGTAGTTTAATTCGAAGTTCTAGAATATTTCTTATGTTAAAAAGTAAATATTCTTTTAAAACCTTTTTTACACGGATTTTATAATTTTTTCTACAAAGTTCAAAATTGTATATTTGAAGATTGCAAAGATGTAGTAAATGGTATGATCTTAAACACAAAATAGGAAAAAATTGAGGAAGTAAAGAAGCTATTCTTGAATAAACAAAAGAAAGCATGGTTCAATTATAGAACATGTAACATAAGACGAATAATTCAAGAGCAATAGCAAATAAATATTCAGAAAGCACTGAAATATAAATCTTACTTATGTATACATTATCCGAATTCTAGCCAAATATGAAACTATAGCCGCTCTAATTTCAACAACACAGAACTTCATTATCCGAATTCTAGCCATAGCAAAGTTTCTTAATTTTGGACGAGCTTCATAAACACCAATTACGGTTTATATTTCAACTAGAGAAATTGAATTTCAGTCACTAATATGCAATTCTTGAAGAAAACAAAAGAACGTTCAAAAGGAACAATGTGAATCTGCAAAAGAGAAAAAAACATTGCTAACAATTTAGAACACGTCCCAATTAAGATTTACGATTTAGAGAAAATCAAGAAAAATTACAGAAATTCCCGAGATTCGAATATCCAAAAGTGAGAACAAGACACAAATAAGAGGCAAGCAAAACCTTCTAATTTATCGTATTTTAAAAGGGGGGTTTTTAAACCCTAAACTCGAAACTGAAATTTACCATTAGAAAAGTGGAAACAAGATGGAGAATTCCAAGTATAAATTTTCAAAATCTTACCCACAAAAAGATTCGGCGGCTGCTTGATCCTTGAACAGAGAGACGTGTGAAGGATACAAGCAGAATATACTTATTTGCTGCTCCTATTTAATGTAAACTTTGCAAAGGGTTGTTTGGTTTGAAGTATAAGAAAATTTAGAGCCATTTTGGACATATGAATTTTTTCATTTTTTTCCAAAATAATTTTGCTTTTTTAAAATCAGTTTTTGACCATAAAATTTATTTTTTTCACTTGAAGATGAATTTTTGTAATTTGTCAAAATTAAAAAACTCCAAAAGGCTATTTTTCAAAATTTTCACTCATGTCACTCACAAAACTTCAAAAACAACCCAAAATTATATTCTATGTCCAAACACAACTCTAATTTTCAAATACCATTTTCACTTTTTATTTTGAAATTTTACAATTCTTATGTCCAAACGCCCACTTAATCTTCTTGTAATGTTATTAGAATATCTTGTATAATTAGTACTTCTTCCGTCCCAATTTTAGGTGAGATTATTTAACGGATTAACACATTATAAAGTTGATGATTCCCTCTAAGAATTTGATCGCCGGATCGTGCTAATTCCATAGGACACAGTACTGAGAAGCATGTGCCCATCACTCAATCAATGGCACCGAAAATGAAATAAAGAGTTCTTATATCCTTGTGGTTAGTGGAAAACAACCATCTGACCAGATTTGTCATAAAATTGAAATTATATACGGAGTTTAAAAAAGAAACACGATTCATGAAAGTTTTTGTGGTCATGGTGAAATGAAAATTTTAAACTTGAATTATTTTTACAGATAGGAATATGTAATTTCTTCATGAGAGAGATTAAAAAGGTAAATTGAGACAAATGAAGTATAATATATATATATAGTATGATGTCTATCTTCGGTATTGAACTCCGCATAAATTATTAGGAGAATAAAATTCTACATGAATTATTCAAAGTTTAATACCTAAACCAAACAATGTATTACGAATCCAAATATGCTAAGAAATTAAGTTCAAAGTAAGGTCGTCCCGGTCCCGTCCCGTCTCACGTAATTCTAAACGGGATGGGACTATGTTAAACGGGGCACACGATGGGACCGGACGGTCATTTCGTCCCGTTTTGTCCCGTCCCGCCCCGCCTGTCCCGTCCTATCCCGTCTGTCCCCCCCATTTTATTTTATTTTTGAAAATTCTAGCCGTTGGGCAACGGCTTTAATTGCAAAAATAGTCGTTCCCAACGGCCAAAAACGACTATTTTTAGCCTCCATCCCCTCCCCCCTCCAAACTTTTAATATACCCCTTAAGTTTATTAAATTATACGTTAGCCCTATTTTCTACTATAAATAACCCCTATCCTTCTTCATTTTTTCCCATAAAAATCAATCATTCTCTCTCAAAATCTCTTACATTCTATCTATATTATTCTCTCAACTCACTATTAAGTATCAACTATCAAGTGAATAAGTTTCAAGTATTTGGGCAATTTTTTGGAGCAACTTTCAAGCTTCAAATTAATTAGTCAAGTATTTGGAGCAATTTCTTCAAGTTTTAATTTTAATCACGGTGCACTCGTTCCATCTCCTAATTTTAATATATATTTTCTGCGTATCATTTTTGTGTTTACTTTACGTGTTCTATTTTTTTGTATTTCATTTGTGTGTTTAATTTTTGTGTTAACTTTTTTAATTAATTTCGTATTTAAATTATGGCACCTAAAAATATATTTGGCTTAAAAAATCTAGTAAAAAAAGTAGTAAAGGTGAATGTTGTAGTAATCATAATCCTAGTCCTAATCCTAACCCTTCTTTAACACATATAGATGAAATGACTCATGTTGATGAAACTTCATTTTCCCAACTCCCCCCCCCCCCCCCCCCCTT
>ML255543.1:60512-102818 GCA_005239495.1 Nicotiana undulata
CCCCCCTCATGTTATAATATTATTTCAGAGAACAACTAGATCATGAAACTTTACAAAGACAATTTGGCAATGATATTTTTATTGAGGACGAAGAAAATGAAGATGAAGAAAATGAAGATGAAGAAAATGAGGAAGAAGAATTATTCAATTATAGAAACACCAACTAGTCCCACAACAGAAGCTCCAACTCAGACTCAATCTCGGTCTGGAGCTTTACCCCCTGTACCTCCTATAAGGTGTAAGCCTAAGGGTGAACGTCCCAAAACATCACTTGTATGGAAATATTTTAAACATGATAAAGTCAATCAACGTGCTACATGTGAAATATGTAAGCAAAACTTTATGCACACCAAAAGTGGTGGGAGGGGGGTTTAAGTAGGCACTTAGCTAGGGAGCACAAAGCTTTATGGATACAAGCTAAAATAGAAGTCGGACTAATAGCGGATCCTAGCACCGGTACTGGCACTCCTAGTGGATCTGGCGGGGGTTCTAATTTTGTACAACAACAGTTTGACCCTGCTTCTGGTACTATTTTACGCCCCTATAACAAAGATAGAGATCGTGAGAACTTAGCAAAAATGGTGGCTATTTTTGGCTTACCTTTTACTTTTCCTTCTCACCCTGCTTTTGTGCATTGTATACAAGAAACTTATAATCATGTTTTTCAAGGTTTTCTTAAGACCACGGTTAGAAATGATGTTTTTAAATTTCAAACAGAATATCTTCAGTATATTCGTTGTGTATTTTTTCACTTAGATTCTAAAGTGTCTATCAAATTTGATATAGGTCGTAGTCCTAATGGTTGTGATTACTTAATTGTTACATGTCATTGGGTCGATCATCCCTGGAACATGCAAAAACGTATTATTGATTATAAATTTGTTGATTCAAAACACACTTGAGCATATATTGAAACTACTGTTCTACAAATACTTGATTTTTATGGACTCATTGATAAAGTTTTAACTATCACCCTAGATAATGCTTCTGCTAACACAACTGCATCAACCAGCTTAAAAACTAGACTTTGTCCAATTAATCCTGCAATTTTTCATATTAGATGTGCATGCCATATTTTAACTTGGTTGTAAAAGATGGTATTGATTTATTTCTGATATTTGTAGTAAAGTACAACATGCTTGCGGATATATTTTTCGTGTTAATGAAGCGAGTAGAATTCGTGAATTTGCTCAACAATGTGCTAGTGCTAACCTTCCATATAGAAAAGTTCCAAAAGATGTTTGTACTAGGTAAAATTCTACTTATGAAATGCTTAAAGTTGCTTATGATTATCGGGTGCCTATACAAAAAGTATTTAATATGCATAATGGTATCCCGCTGATCAAATTGTTGATTCTGATTGGGATCATATCAAAGAGCTTACTAAATTTTTAGAAATTTTTTATTATGCAACAAAACAATTTTATGGTATATATTATCCTACCGTTACATAAATTTTATGGTATATTTGTGAAATTTTTCTTGTATTTGGTAAGTATAAAACTAATCCAACTTATGCACCAACCATTAATGAAATGATTATAAAATTTAAAAGGTATTTTTTCCATATTTCCCAAGTTTATTTAATTTCTACTATACTTAACCCATCTTTAAAGTTAAGAGGTGCAAAGTGACTTGTTCGTAAAATTTATGAGAATTTAGCAATTACAGAAAATGAACAACCATCTCTCGAAGACTGCCAAGCTAGCATATATTCTTATACTAGATCAATGTTTGATAAATAAAAATGTAACGACCCGACCGATCGTTCCGTAGAATCTGCATATTTATTATTGTTATTGTCTTATCATGCACTGGTTATACTGTTTAGAACGAGTTGGAGTTAGTTGGCTCGGGTTCGAAATGGTTGTAGTAGGAATGGAGACACTTAGTCTCTAAAAATAGCTTTATTGTTGAAAAAGTCAACTGAGAGTTGACTTATTGGTAAACGACCTCGGAAAGCGGATTTTACGGCTCAGATAGCTTCGTTAGGTGATTTGGGACTTAGCAGTGTGTTCGGAATATTTTTGTGATGTCCGGTGTAGAATTAGGCTTGAATTGACGAAAGTTAGTTTTTGGCGATTTCCAGTTGATAGTGGAAAATAGGCTATCGGGGTCGGAATGGAATTTCGACAGTTGGAACAGGTCCGTAATGTCATTTGTCATTTTGGATATGTCTGCAAAATTTCAGGTCATTCGAATGTGTTTTGGTTGGTTTCGGCATCTTTGGTGGAATTTAGAAGTTTCAAAGTTCATAGGCTTGAATCCGAGGTGAATTTAGTATTTTTGCGTTGTTTTTGGTGATTCGAAGGATCGACTAAGTTTGTGTCATATTATGGGACTTGTTAGTATACTTGGTTGGGGTCCCATGAGGCTTGGATAAGTTTTGGAAGAGTTTTTGGAAGATTTTGGCGTTTTGAGCATAAGCATGTAATGATCCAAAAGTCCATTTTTAGTTGTAGAGATCGAAATTTGATTTCGAGACTTCCGAAATTTTGATAATGAATTATAGGTGATCTGGAAAGTTGTTCTAATTTCATCAAGTCGCGATTGGGCTTTTGACGCGAAACGTGAGTTAATTGTTTAACGAGCGAAATGAGTATCGCACTGAGCAAATGAGCTCCGAATTGAGTTTCGATTGAAGGACGATGTTCGTATTATTATTTGTGACTCATAGGAACAAGAATCATCGAATTCCGAGTTCGTATGGTGGAGTTAGAGCATTTTTAGTGAAAATAAACATTGCTGGTGCAACAGGATATGGTGCGCACCTTTAGCGACCAGATTTGACACTCTTAGCGACCAGATTTTGCTTTTAGCAGCCAGAATTGGGTCTTTTTAATGTTGTTCAGTTTTTTTAGCCCATTTTAGCGTTTTTTGGGTGAAAAAACACGGCGTGGGGCGATTTTTGAGCAAGAAATCATGGGAAATCTTGAGGTAAGTCACTTGTGATCATTTTTACTCCATAATATTAAATTATCATCGAATAATCCGACAAGACTACATGTTTTTGAAGTGTTTAATTGGGGAAAATCAGTAGAAAAAGGTGAAATTAGGGCTTGAGTTTAAGAGACTTTTTAGGGGCGATTTGAGGAGTCAAACGGACTCCGATTTCAGAGTTCTTTATATGTACGGACTTGTGAGATGATAAGGATCGTTTTGGTATAAAGTTTGTCGAGTTCTGAGACGTGGGCCCGAAGGTCGGGTTTTGACTAATTTTGGGTTTTGTGCATAAAGTTGATATTTTTCGATTGGGTTTCATTCCCTTAGCATATTTTGATGTAATGAATCTGAAATTGATAGACTTGGAGCACCCAGAAGTTGATTCGAGGGGCAAACGCATTGCGGAGTAGCTTTTCGGGCTAGTTTGAGGTAAGTAATGTCTTTAAATCTTGTCCTGAGGGTATGAAACCCCGAACTTTACATCCTTTCACGGATTTGGAGTGACGCACACACTGGATGACGAGTGTGGGGCGTGCACGAATGGGAAATTTGGAAAAATGTACCCTTTTAGGAAACTATTGAGTTGTGAAACTGCTTTCAAAGTTTATTCTCTATAGTACTACTATGATTTGATATAATTGGGTTGTAAGCCATGTTTGGGGCCTAGTGCCGACCTGTTTAACCCCTTGGGGGATATTTTACCGATATTCCTCACTTTGAAACTATGATTTTACACTCAGTCTTTCTTGTGAAATTGTTGGCACTCATATTTGATGATATTACTATATTATGAAATGAAATACTGTTTTGGGTCGAGAACCCTGTTTAATTATGGCCCGAGTGGCATGTTGAGAGTGTCATGACTGAGTGAGGCCGAGGGACAATATTGTGAGGATGTTATGATATGAGAGAGGTCGAGAGCCTGAGAGATGATTTATGTCATGATGTGGCTTGTTTATAGCGTTTGGGCTGTAGGAGCCCCTTCGGAGTCTGTACACACCCCCAGTGAGCGCAGGTACCTACTGAGTGCGAGTGTCGAGTGATGAGTGATTGGGAGGCATGAGTGACAGTGAGGTTGCCCGCGGGGCTGATACTGAGTGATGGTGAGGTGCTGAGGGAAATTGTTACGAGTGATGATTATGGCCCGAGGGGCAAATTTATGATGATATTTTACTAAGTTTTTGACTATGATTCACTTCATTTTTTTGAACTGATATCACTGAGAGTTTTACTGAGACATATTGGAAAAATATACTTGTTTCAAAGGATTTTCTGGAAATTGGTTTTCGAATTTATGTATATTGTATTGAGATTTGATGTTTTACTGTTTTGTGGATTGGTGTTTTGTGCTGTGTGTTTCATATACTTCAGACTGTGATTTATTTTTATTACTACTGAGTTGGCGTACTCATCATTATTCCCTGCACCCCTGTGTGCAGATTCAGGTACTGGTTCTGAGCAATAGCTATCAGAGTTCGTGCATCGTTAGCCTTTCGGGATTTCGAGGTAGTTGTCCATCGTCCGCAGCTTCTCCACTTCCCTTCTTCATATAGTACTTAGTATTTGATCCTAGACATTGTTTATGACATTAGAAGAGTTAGTTTATTTTCTTAGATGCTTGTGATCGGTTGACTCCAGTCCTGGGGAATTTGTTAGACAATAAATTATGTTATATTTGCTTAAAGACTTAGAAAATTTCTATCCTTGTTATACTGGTATTTGATGATATTGAGAAATTATATTAAAAAAATGTGTAGTTATGTGATGGTTGGCTAACCTAGTTTCACGATAGGCGCCATCACGACCTGTTAGAATTTGGGGTCGTGACAAAAAATCTATGGAAACAACAGGTGGTGAAACTGCTCCTTCTACTTCTAAGTCTAGAGTAGAAGTTCTATGGGAAGATATGGATAATAAAACAAGTTTTGATTCCTCTATTGATGATGAACTTGATTCTTATCTTAGTCAAGGATTGGAAAGTACTAAAGACGAAGAAGGCAACGAACAACTTTTGGCATGGTGGCGGGAGCGTGACAAGGCTTTTCCAACACTTTCAATAATGGCCCGAGATATCCTGGCTATTCAAGCATCATCAGTAGCTTCGGAGAGTGCTTTTAGTGCAGCAAGATTTCAAATCGGAGATCATAGACATTCATTAGCGGAGGACATCCTAGAGATTTTCGTATTATTCAGAGATTGAATCAATTCCGAAAGAAGAAATCTTGGTTTTGAAAAATTAACCACTAGGGAAGAAGAAGAATACAATGAGATACTTAGCACTGGGAGCGATGAAGACATGGAACTCATGGAACATCAATCAACATTGCCAATTCCAGAACAATGTCCGAGAGAAATCATAGATAAGTTACAACGAAGTTATATAGAAGCTTACAAATATTAGTATGATAAGTTGTAATTGGCTAATAAGAGGCCTAGTTCAAATAGAACCCTTCCTAGAAGGTGGTTGCATAGATTAGGTGCTCTTCAAAAGAATTATATTTGTATGTTGTCGCGCACCCTTTTTCCTCGCGAAGATCGGGTTCATGACATTTTTGTTAAGACAACTCTTTTCTTTTGGGAAAGGGGTTTGTGTTTTTTAGAGTCGCCACCTAACAATTTTTAAAGGTGCGTTAGGACACCAAAGGGGTTCATTTACAACTACGTTGTTAACCAGAGATAGGGTAAGGGCTTGAAATTATCCTAAGGGGAAGGTGTTAGGCACCCCTCAGGATCCATCAGTGTGGTTCTCGGCCAAATAACTTTTGTGAATTTGTACAACTTTGGCAAACAAACAAGTAAGGGCTCAAATAAGAGGGGATTTAAGCCTAGGTGCACAGAGGTTTGGAAACAATTAATGAAAGAAGTTTCGAAAAGAGTTATAATCTAAGCATGTGGGAATAAAGGATATCCTAGGTTTGTGATAATATGGATCACATCAATGCAATACCCGGTATGACACTCCTCAAAGAGGGGCTACACGTGGTATTAATGCACCGGTCATCATATCCATATTCTACCCTTTCCCACCTCGTGAAGGTAATTAAAACGCGTATTGGTCACGACCTCTATTGCATGTTGCTACTCGTCCCTTCCTATTAGTCCCGGAGGAAGTTAGGACTACTATCCTAAAATGGAGGTTTCTAGGTACACCCTCAGGTTTCAAAGGTAAAATGCTAAGGCGACAAATAACAAACAGGTAGGACTGCACATAAGAGGGGAGCATGGAAGGCAATTAAGGGGCCCAGGTATACCTCCACATATATTGCATATACGCAGCATGCCTCATACAAATTTAGGTCCAGATTCAACTCCTAAACATGATGCCTATATTAGTACAGAAACAAAGCAGGTTTTGAAATGGACTCCTTTAATACCTATAGGCATGATATCTAATGAGATTGAGGCGGTTTGAAAGAACTTGTTTCAGAAAATGCTTAATACTTAATAAGACCAATTTTAAAGCGAACTAGGCGTGATCAAGTTGATTTATTAGACTGAATTAGATTAACAGACAGAATTGCGAGTAGGATTCCCTATAGGCATGATATCTAGGCGCATTACTGATTTTAATCGATTTGCAGGTATGGAAACATACATAAATACTCGTTATAACTGAATCTGGATTAGGTTCTATAGGCATGGAATCTATTATTAAACTGAGCTTAAGACATGATTGTTTGGAACCTATAAGCATGGTTTCTAATCACGGCAGAATGTAAAACCTTATAGACATGGTTTCTACTTGATGGGCAAACTTAAAAGTGAAATCCTATGGACATGATTTCCATTAGGCAAAGCAATCAGATTAAAGAGTAAAATCCTATGAGCATGTTGTCTATTTAGAGCAAACAGACTTTAAAAGTAAAGTCCTAAGAGCAGGATTTCTACCCGTATTACCCTAGAAAATATGCATCTACCTACCCTTTTTTTACTAAATACCCCAATATCTGTTTACAAATTATTACAGGCCAATGAATGATTTACATAAATAGAAATAGAAAATCAAGAAGCTACTCTATAGGGAGCCTTCAATTAGGCCCAGATTTTCCAAAGCCTCCAATGGCCTTATATGCCTCAGTTCCATAGACAAATCAGAGTCTAGGTGCATCAAAGTTCCCTAAGGATCTCAAGGATCCCGGGCAGTGCTTACACCTAGACTTAGTAACCAAGAATTGAACAAGTGCAGTGTGGAAAGGCCAGCCTCAGTATGCCAGAGTTCAGAGAGTTCTCAAAGGATCTCAAGGCAGTACACATACTAGAGGGGGCAGAACTTATTGACTAAGAGTAAAGTGAGAAGTGATGGACACAAGTTGAAAAGGTTTTAGTAAGAAGTTGTATTTAACAAAAGCCCTTTTTATTTTTTAAAGTAATTCAGTAAAGCAACAGAGATTGTTTGAAAAAGAGATTGGAATAGTTAACAAAATCCAAACACCTTAGGATATGTTCATACACAGCTAGTTCACATAACCAAGTAAATTCAGTAGTCACACACATGGGTCAAGGGGCTTGGGACACATAGAACATTTGGCTGCAAACACATAACCCAGCAAAGGTCTAGGACTGGTTTAGACATGCTCAGAAACAGCTGACACTGGCATAGTCACAAAACCAGACATGAAGAACACAACCACATAGAGGGGTGATAGGGATTTGGGATTCATGGGACATAGTATGTTAAGTATACAACAAGTAAGAGACAATTGGTAAGACATGCTCAGAAACACACACGAAGGGGAATATACTCCAAAGGAAGGGGAAGACATAATAACATGCTAGTAATGTATTCTCAACTACAAGTTTCACAAAAGAACCACAAATAGAAGCAAACCGGAAACAAGAAGAACTGAAACAATAAGAGAATCATGTTGTTGTTGGAACTTTGAATTGAAACTAGGACATACCAGTGAAGAGGAGAGTAAGCAGAATGAAAAGAACAAGAGAGAACAATGGTTAGCCTCGGCTTACATCCGGCTGACTTAGACAGTAGCAAATAGCACAAGAGAGAGAGCAGAGATTTTTTAGTATGAGAGATAGTTTTGAACCCCAGTGTTCATGTTGTGCTAATGAAAAACTATAGTATTTATAGCTTGAAAGAAAGTAGTAAATAAGGTAAGAATCATAGTAGCATAATAATTGAGGAACTCATAATCAATCCATCAGAAAATCAAGGCCAGTACTCCCTTAAGTTAAGGGAATTACTTCAAACGGTAAGAACCAGTAGCATATAAGACAAGAAAAATCAGTACATGACTAATAAGGAAAGAATCAAAGTTCAGTAAGCATAGGGTAGTCAATTAGGACTAAATTCATAAAACTTCAATTAAAGAAATGACTCAGTGAGAATAAAGTACCACAACAAATAAGGTAGGGATTAGTCGATTCAAACAGACGAGGTAGTTTTTAGGGTTTTAAAAGAAAATCTTTCAATCAAACCATCAAATAAGGAAATCAAATCAATCAATATGATTCTATACTTCAACATATAAATAGAGAAGAACAAACAGACGTAGCAAACAGGCAAGGTCAGCAATATCGACAGAAAGAGGCAAGAGATGAACAATCAAAATGAACACAATCACACAGAGGTGATATAACTAGGCTAAGGACTCAGTAAAACCCATTCGAAGCACGGTAACCACAGAAGCTTAGCAAGAATCATGTAGTCAGGCTAACACAAAGAACCAAAATAAAGAAGATCTTAAAAATTAGGGCTTTTTAACATAGGCGAGTTAAAAAGTAGTAAGAACATAGAATCAGTCAAGATAATCAAGGAAAGAGGTTTAAACATAAAGAAAAAATCAGTTTAAACAAGTGTAGAAGAAACTCCGAGAAACCCTAACTTTAAAGAAAGTAAAAACGACTTAAAGTTGATGATTTTTAAAGAGAGGTTTGAGAACATTGTAGAACATAGAAAGAAACATACTTGAATCGTTAAAAAATAGCACAGATCTAAGTGATTCAAACCAAAGTTAGGGTTTCAAAGGAAACCCAAATAGAAACGGAAGAACCTGCTATAAACTTCAAAGATCGTAACAAATATGGTGTGATTTTGCCCAAAATCACACCGGAGAAGCCATGAACAACCAAAACAGCAACCCTAGACACAAGTCGGCATATCCCAGGACCCTTGAAGGCCTCATAGATGATGAGCAAGGCGAGAGAGGGGGAACCATTGGAGGCTTGGGGTTGAAAGGTGGTCGTCGGAGATGGCCGGAGAGGTAGGCGGCGGTTGAGGCGGGATTAGGGTTAGGTTGAGAGAAGAGAAGAGACGAGAGAATCTGAAGGCGGCGGGGGTTTGGAAATGATATAGGGTTAGTGGTCTTTAGGATTAAAAAAGGAAAGAGCTCGTTTGGACCGTCGATCTGGGAGATCAACGGTCAGGATTAGACCGGGTAGATGGGTTCTGGGTTTGGGTAGGAGTTTATAGGGTCTAGGTCGGGTTAATTGGGTTGGAAATTGGTCTAGGAGTGGGTTCAATTTAGGCTATAATTGAAAGCCAAATTTGGCTATAATTTAAATAGCCAATTTTCCTATTTTATTTTTAATAAAATAATAAATAGTTTTCTGATTGCTATAAAAAATGATTAAAAATGTATAATTATCATTTTAAAATATAGGGGCCAATTTTACACGTATAAGATATAATTATACATTAAAATGGGCTAACATTACAATTATATGCAATTTAGCTTGCAAAATACCAAATTTAATTATAAAAATACATAAAAATTATATTAATTATATTTTGGTATAAGTATAGAAAATAAATGAATAAATCATCATAAAAATAATTTTTGGAAATAATTGTTGTGGATTTTATGAATAAAAGGGGAGAAAATAAATCAATTTAAACCCTTAAAAATTACAGAAAAAATTATAAAAACCTTATGCATGCTTATATATGCATATATATGCCATTTTGAAGTATTTATGCCTATTTAAAATATATAGGAAAAAATTGGGTATCAACATAGGTTCGATTTGAATGTTCTATTAATAAAATAAAAGGCTTTAAGCGTTGAATTTTTTTATGAATTGTCTTACACTCTTACTTAGTTACTTAATGGCTTGAAATTATATTAAATAAATTATAAATCTATTATAAATTTATAATTACTAGAATATTTCATTATAAGTCTTTTGTTTTAATAATTTATAATTCTTTACTTAGTTTTTTAATTTCGATTTAACTTTTAAGTTTATTAAATAAGTCAAAAAACCAGACATTGCGAACTTTAAAAACTTAGTCATTATCAAAAAATAGTCGTTGCCAAACATAACGCTTAAATAATTATTTTGGCACTTTTTGTCGCGATCCCTTCTCGTCCCATCCCGTCCTATCCCGTTTGTTAGCGGGACGGGACCGCCATTTCGTCCCGTTTGTCCCGTCCCGCCTAAATGTCGTCTCGTCCCGTCCTGTTGGACATTCATATCTCAAAGTAACAATATAAAACAAGGAAAGACAAGCTAAGAGATATAGAGAGAAGGAGAGGAGAGATTCTTGTTTCTTCCATGTATTCAAGGGTATACAATGTAATGCCCAAACCCTCTATTTATAGGATGATATAGGTAATACAAAGGGATGTCATGAACATGGTATTAACAATTGAGATCATGGGGAAAGATCATAGAGCAAGTTATGGAGGTGTGGGAGTTACAACCATAATGATAAGAAGTAGTGGGAATTAGTGGAGAAGAGTAGTGAGATAACTTTTTTAGGAGTTATAGACATCCACTAATATTATAACATTTCATAACACAATATAACTTATACGTAATCTATGTTATTTTACGTGATAAGATGTGGTCAGTGGCCGAGCAGGGGTGTCAAAGTATACCGCACGTGGCAGAGCTAACTTTTTCATTAAAGGTGCCAAAATATAAAGAAGTAAACGGAAAAAAAGTTCCAAGGGATTCAACGTATACCTAAAAAGAAAAATAACAAATCTACATAATGTAGCTTTGCCATTGCTTGCATTAGCAATAAATTGTTATTAAGCAGAATACATAACTAGACTCTTAAACTTGACCTTTTTTGTCACTTGGACACCTAATCATAGAGTTGTTCCTATTAGGCTATTTAACTAAATCATATATGTGCCAATTAGACACTTTGTAGTGACATGATTGAGTGTATGGGGATCAAAGACGTGTGAATATGAGGAAAAAATTGTTGATTATTATTATATTATTATTACTATATTCTAGTATATTATTTCAATTAAAGCTAACTTTTTTCCGACATTCTACTTCTCTTCTTCTTCCCGTGAACCCATCATTTTTCCTTTTAATTTTAAAAAAAAAGAAAGTTTAGTGTACATGGATTTGACTATTCTCATTTGGCATGCTTGTTCTCTTTACACTACACTTGTAAGTTACACCAACTTAGACGAGGAATAGAGAGAATAGCGTGATATTTCAGTGAAATCGAAATAAGAAGAAGTGAGATGAAGTTGAACGGAGGAAATTTTCAGCGGGCTTTTTAGGGCACTAAGTCGCCAGAGCGGACAATCATGTTTTCCATTTTCTGAAAATGAGTTCCAATTTGTTTTGAGGGTTAATTCTATAAGGTGAAATATTTTAAGGTGTTAGAGGCAATTATAGTACACGCGTTTAATTTTTATAAAACTTTTTCTCAGATGGTCTACAAAGTGTCTAATTGGCACAGATGTGGTTTAGTTGAAGGACCTGATAGGAACAACTCTATATTTAAGTGTCCAAGTGACAAAAAAGGTCAAATTTAAGGGTCTAGTTATGTATTCTGCCTTGTTATTACAAGGTAACAATTCTTGTATTATAATTCATGCATAATAAATTAGTCAATCCCTATACAACAAATCCACGTATTATTATTCACCGCCCTAACAATCTCTTATAATTCACTGTAAATAATTTTTGTATCACTATTTACTACATCATATATCCGCGCATAACTAGATAGTAAACCAAATGACTAATACATTAAATTAAGAATTGGCTGCTTCATTACAGTCCTGCGTAATCAAACACAGTTGTCATCTCAATACCTTTGACATTACAAAACAACACCGAATCCAGGCTCAACAACACTGAAGGGACAAGTTCAGGCTCAATATTAATTACAAGAAAAATGAATAAACTTGCGAAAAACAAGATTTGGTACAAGAATGAATTTTCAGATTCATCATCTACCTACAGCTAGGAGTATAAAAACTGCTAGCTACTTTGAACACAATTGTGTACCCAAAATTGTTTAGAGTTTAAGTTATATTCACCGCTAGTGTAAAGAATTTTTACACTATCAATGCAATTTAACTAGTTACAGTAATCAGTATAGTAATATTCTCTAAGTTACCTATCCGGCTTGATATGGGAGTCGCATGTTATCGGACAACTCAATCTGATAGTGTAAAATTTGTGCGCAGAACATATTCTCAATTTATTAAAGATCTAGTTGGAAACTCATCTTGCCGAACTTAGCAGTTAGCATTCAGTGTCCTTTCTTCTTGGGAGCCACAATTGCTGGCTGGACATTCAGAAGCAAACTTGCAAGATCTGCATTTCCAGCGCTCCTCTTCGGGGGTGTAACTGGCTTCTCTTTCTCCTCGCCAAACCTCTAAAGAAGACTTTATTTGACCCTTTACCCAGTTAAGATCATACTCAAACTGATCTTCACCAAGCAATGATTGATCTTCTTGTAATTCATACCTGCAGAGAAAGAATCCACAATTTAGTTTCTAATATATAAAAGGGTCTCTTCTAATGCATGAGATGAAGCTTCAGCCAATGAACTTTCTTGAGCCTGTTTAGTTTGGATATTGAATCTGACTGATGAAACTGTCTAATTACACAAATGTGATTAATGAAACTAACAAGATCAGGAAAAATGTATAAATTGAAAATATAGAGAACTGGGTGAAAGCATAGAAACACGAGGACAATCTCCAGAGATAAAGAAATTAGAGGGCCATCAAATAATCAACTCTGAGGTCACTTCTTCATGAGAAGTGAAGAAACTGGGCTTGATGTTTCTAACAAAAGAACATAGAAAGCAACTAAAAAGATGAAGAAACTCTTTCTAATTTGGAGTTTTTAGGTAATGATTCTGAAGGTCAACTTCAGACATCTCACTAGCCAAACGACAGCAACAGAGAAAGAAGTCAATAACAGAAATAAAAGCAAGATCGACACGGATATAATGGGAGAGAAAGTTGGAAACACCAGAATGCAGCATATGCATTCATTTTCATAAGGTTGATCCAGAAACATAGTGATGCTTGAAAATCTCTATTTCTACCATCTGAAAATTGTGAAACATTAGCATACTATATGAAATTTCAATTCACCTCAATAGTAGTTGCTCATGTGATGGTGGAAGCATGCACCAAGTATTGTGAAGGTACCTCAACATATCAGTGAGAGTCTGCATTGACACCAAAGAGTAAGATGAAAAAAAATAACAAGCTATCAACTAAATATTTCCAAAGGCTAAAACATCAGTAAGATTTCCATAGCACAACTAAGCTGGCTCCATAATTTTATAGCTAAACTAGCACCCAAGTGGGACGTGATGTGAAAGACATACAACATGCTGAACCACATCTTTTAGTCCTTTTCCCGCGAAGTAATGTTGTAATTTCTTTATCCAGGTATAATTAATCATCACGATGCTAGAACTCATTGAGGTCCATTTCTAGTCTTGATCAGACTACGAAGATGGATGGAGAAGAGGCTTCTCAGAAAGGGAAAATTTTGAGAAATGGCGAAGCAACATTTAAGAGAACTCAGGTTTAGGGCCTTCAAAGTGATTGTAAAGAGTTGGCCTAGACACCAAAAAAGTTGTCTGCTTCCTGCACATGATCTTCTACGGGCATGAGAAAACTTATTCAGGTACTTGGCTCAAGATCCTACAACATCAATTTACGTACCCATTTCTCCTGATTCATAACAATAAGAAACTATAAACTTTTATCCTGAAAAAGTTAGCGTCTATGGGTAATACCTCTGCAGGGAATCCACATTTAGCAGTATTCTCTCTGATTTCAGCGGATAAAATCTGATACGGATTCAGGGAGAAGAAATCAAAAAACTGTCTGGAGGGGAATTCATCAGCCACTAAGCTGTCCCACAGATGCTTGTAGCACATTAGTTGAAGCCTGCCAAAAAAGGGATCACCAAGTTCATTAGATTTTGTACCCGTAAGCACATTTCAATAATAAAAAAATTTCATTCTGTTGCATATCTCCTTCTCATCAGACAGCTTTCAACATTAAGTGCAAAGCTATACCTTCCATTCCTCCGTTGTGGTTCACCAGGAAGGCTAGCTCTTACTCGTGTTTTTGTGTCGACTAACATTGGGTATGTATCACTTTGTCCTTTCGGCATTCGTATCTCATCAATAACTCCCACCATCCAAACACCTTCAGCAAAACCTACTCTGATGAACCAAACGAATTAGCCCAGCAGCTCTTAAGGATGAAAATAATAAAGGATATTTCACAATTTTCATTCCTACTATGCAGGAATTACTGAACTTGTTAAAGAGGAAAATCCTATATGTCAGTGCAAAGATAAAGTTTGAGGTGAATTATTGTGAGAGTATGCATTCAGTCACAAGTGAGTTTGGATGGACATCAAGGAATTGCGTACATGCACAACTGCATGCAAGGACATGCACCTATATGGTCATGGTGTCAACAGGTGTCGACGTGTAGGGACAAAGACAGATACTTCATATGGGCATTAACTTATATAGTTTTGTATGTGCTTTACAGGAAATCAACTGGACAAGAATAAATGGAATTGTAAATATCCAGTGAAACATATATTGATACTCTCTATTTTCCCAGGTCTACACTCTACAGTCTAAGGAGAAAATATAACGAAATCCACAGCGTGTGGGTCCCTAATCTAAACCATGCAGTTCAAGATCAGTTCAGCAATTTTATCTGCATAATCTTGAAGCAATCTTCCTATCAACCCGATTACAACTGTTATATGGTGTAATTATTTGATCTAAAAGCTTAAACTACTAAAAAGGAGACACATTTAGTTTTAGGCTGCGTACAAGAGACCCTTGTGATCAGGCCCTTCCTCGGACTCTGCGCATAGCGGGAGCTTAGTGCACCAGGCTGCCCTTTAAGTTGTGGGGTCTGCTTGACTCTTTTTCTTGGGTCAAACACGTGAAAATTCTTCTTGAAAATGGGTAGCAGTGAGTCTTGTATATAGACCTATGCATACTATGACACAATATCAAATTGTGTGATCACCTCATCTAAAAGTTTAAATTGTTATATATGAGACTTATTTATCTGTTTATTTTAGGTCTGCAATAACGCCAAACTGATCTTAGTTGGTAGGTATAAAGTATTAAGTTGATGAAATGTTACAAATGTGATGTTAAAGGGTCAAGGCCTTTTTCATTAGTGGATCACAAAGTCTGTGTATGACACTTAAATATATACTCCTGCTTTTTCTTCTTTAAATGCTTATAGATACACACAAATAAATTAGATCATTAGTTTCAAATAAATTCTTGATGTGGAACACTGTTGTCAACTAGTCATACTTAAAGGAATAAAAAAAAATTATTATGAACAAACAAAAAGTTTAAAAAGAGACTTACAAAGGCAATTCACGTGTTAATCCATCAAATAATAGTTGGTTTGCGCCAACTATGAAATTCAAGAACTTCAATGCCCACACATCTTCAGCTGATGTAACATGAACTTTTACCTTTTTGATCACCTGCATACAATCAAAATAATGGTAAGATAAGAATGAGCAATAACTAAAACACAAGAATATACTAAAGAATCATTTTGAAAACGAAAATGGTAAGCATTGATAAATACGTTCGTATCTGCACAACTCTTGATATTATCTCTGTAATGTCCTTTCAGTAAACTGACATACAGGATAATATAAAATATCTGTCATATCAAAGTACGTCTGCCTTAGTCACTCAAACATAGATAGGGAATACCTCTTCTTCGAGTGCTTCATGACGAATGCTACCAGCTTTCATAGCTTTGGTCTTTTCAGGCTTGCCACAGAGAAGAGAATACTCCATCTTTTTTTCACACCATTCCTGAAGGCAAACTTGTGATAATGAGGACTAGTAATCAGTACACTTCATGTTTTAGGGATTAAAACTATCTGCCCGCACATTGCACAATGACTTACAAATATATAACAAAACCAATGATCGTGTCACAACTTAACTTACCTTTTCGGGATGGCCGAAGTTGTTTAACACAATTTCATTTCTATATAACAGTCACAACTTTGAAAAATTCAATTCATTGAACTGTTCAAAATTTAAATTTTATGTGATAATATCTCTACCAAATTAACTTTTCAAATTACTTCAATATTTTTCTATCATGCAATACCATGATAAATATAGTATAAAAGTCAAATTACAATCTTAAACTTGGAATCTAGTAAGACCGACCAATCATGATAAATACCATTATGTAGAAAGCAACAAAACAGGCTGAAGTTCTGAATTCCATTTTCTACTTAGCAATGGATGAGGAGACATTAGCAAAACTACAGCTTTTTCAAACTTCAACATCAAAATGACATCAAATTGTAACAAACTAAACCAAATTGTATTTAAAAAAATGAGAATTCATACTGTGGCAGTAATATCAGTAACAGACAAGCCTCTCTTCCTCCGAAACCGATGCAACAACGAATCAACAACTCTATTCCTCTTCTGGCTATTTGTTAACCTTCCAGAATCTTCTACATCGATCACTAACGGATCACTCTGCGAACAACTCGAAATACTCCGTTTCGATAACAGAGTAATTGACTTAATCGACCTGACGTTTTCACGGAAATGAGACGATGAAGAAGTGCGTGGTGGAGACGACACCAGAGCGCGCGTGGCGGCGAAGGCAGCTTCGATTAGCGCCATTTCTTCGTCACTGATTATCTCTACTGGAACGTGAAATGGTGTGTTCTGGTTTTGTGTTGATTCTTCTTCTTCAGGAGGTGGGGTGTGACTCGGTGATTGTGACTCGGTCATTTTGGACGAGTTGGTACCGTGTCGTGGCATGTGACCGTTGGGAACGCCAGGAATATGGGATCGGAGCCATGTTTTGGGTATTAATATATTCAGTAGTAAAGTACTTGTTTTTATGAAAGTCGATTAACTAAATTTTAAATTGAGTACTATTTCACCTCTTTTTTTATCATTTTCTTAAATTCAGAAGAGTACTAGCATGTTTAGCCAAATAAGTCTATTTAGAAAAGAGTTTTTTTTTTAATTAAAAAGTGCTATTTAAAAAAGTATTTTTAGCGAGAAATGATTTGTATTTGACTAGTTAATTTAAAAACTAATTTTGAGCAGCAATTAAAATTTGACAAACTTTTAAAATACTTTTAAATGTATTTTTCTCAAAAATACTTTTAAAAGAAATATTTTTGAAAAAAGCTATTATTTTATGCTTATAGAAACTGCTTCTGTTCAAAAGTGCGTTTTTACCATCAAAAAGCTTGATCAAACACCTTATAAAGCACTTTTGACAACAAGAAAAGACATTTTTGAAGAAGCTTGACCGTTTTCAATAAAAATTATTGTACTATTTTTCTTGCATTTATTTGACTATAATTGTTTGAACAGTTAGATGAACAAAAAAAGGATTATTGACATATATATTGTAATTTATATTCTCTATAACAACATTTCACTGTAGGAGCTAAAAGAAATATCTGAAACAAACGAGACTATTATAGATAAGTTTAACTGTATATATATGTGATAGGCTCATCCCCCGATACACCCAAAAAAATGAGAAATAACTTCATACTTTATGAAAATGTAGCATGTACAGTATGCTCCATTGTCATATACTTTCAAACGTCAAAACACATCCCATTATTTTGAGATTTATGATATAGGTAAATAATTAAGTAGTGAGGACAAAGAGCAAAACATAAGAGAAAATGGCGAGGCAGAAGATAAAGCTGACCGCCACAGTACTTTGTAAGCTGAGACCACTACAACAACAACAAACCCAGTGTATTCCCATAAATGAGGTCCGGGGTGAGACCGCTACGAAATAAACGATTAAAAAGCTTAAACAAGAAACATAAGCACTTCAAATTCATCTTATACATCCCTTTCCACTTCCCTTTTCCAGGGAAGGAAAATTGGAAGGAAAAAAAACTAATTTTGACCACAACAAAAAAGCTTGCAGAAAAAGAAGATACCATCTTTTTTTTAAAACTGAATTCTATACGCCATCGGAGATTGGTTTGGAAGTCGGTGGATAATGGGCCGACCCCTCCACCCTTCTCCACTTAAATCGTACGCTTTTGTCTAAGGAAGGTTTCGAATCTCTGTGATGTACGTTAACCCACACACCATGTAAATGTAAAACTAAATCCCTAGGTGTAAAGAGAATGCCATCTCCTGTACCCCAGATGTAGAAAGTCAAGAACTCATCACTATAATCTGATACTTCGTCTACTAGCAGCATTAATTCCTGTAGTTTCTCCACCATAAGGACCACTTGGCTTCTTAATATCGCGGACTTGTCCTTTCCTACGTTTCTGCTGCTTCTCATGTTTTCCCTGAGAGATATAAACAGTATTTTTGTCAACATTGTTATATCAGGAATGTAGTTCTTTTCAGGCACAAGTACTCTGCTTTAGCCACTTACCCTGTATTTCTTTCTTGGATTTTTAGTTAGCTTGTTACGATGACGAGTAAGTCCCCTGTTCTTCTCCATCTAGAAATAAAAGAAAACCGACTTTAGTGAAACTACCAAAAAAAAAAAAGGTAGGCGATGAGTGCAACTGGCAACAGCTAGTATGTCATACCTGGTAATTTATCTGGCGCTTCCCATCCACAAGCGTTTCTGTTGCTGACGAAGTAACTGGGACTCTACTAGGGCAAAATTATGGTGAATTAAGTGAATCAAAGTGAACAAATGCATGTCTGTTTCTAGGTTATGCACTAATGAAAAAATAGCCAAGCAAAGGATGCCATTGAGCTAGAGAAACAAATGCAAGAGGATCTTATCAAAAAAAGATGTGCGACTTCGAAGGATAATACATAATAATCCATATCAATGGGGTATCCTCAAAACTTTCACATAAAAGTAATTTAGCATGCGGAATGAGCTTGCTTTAACAATCTTAAACAATATTGAGTCTAACCTGGAATACATCTTTTCTTTAGCAGCAAGCTTAGCTGAATGTTGCTTTTCCACTTCTTTATAGAATTCCAAATCTGAGTCCATTTCACCATCATCAGAACTAGCAACATCATCACTTGCATGGTTACCGGGCTCATCTTCAACATCATCAGAAGGTTCAACTCCGGCTCCGGCTAGAACTCTCAGTTCATGCTTTCTTCTCCTTTCTCCAATGTCGTCTCGCTTTGGTAAATCATCATCACCAGAAATTACCTTTCAAAGGAACAAAAGTTGTTATAATGCATCTAGTTGGGTTAAGTCACATGAGACAGACTAAAGAACTTTGAAAGCTTAAAAAACATTCCATGCAAGGAAAAATGATTATAAACACATCTACTTTAACAAAAGCAAAATACAAACACAAACACACATCTAAATATACAAAAATAATACCAAGGAAACATGAAAGGAGAAGAAGTGCAGATCACAAAGCCAATTTAGCAGGCAGCTACCTGAATATCGTCAGTAAAAACTGCTTGCACAATAATACTATTCCCGGTCTACCACACTGTATTTCTTTGATTTTTGTGAAAGGGTATTTCACAATTGTTTAATTTTAACTCGAAGAGCATGGCAGTTTAACATAACATGTGTCAAACATGAAGGGTTCCCAAATAATCCTAATTGCCACAGCAAGAAAACAGTGACACCAAACAGTAGAAACATAGGCACACAGGAGAAAAAACTTAACAATTGCATGCAGCTGAAGATAACTCAAATAACATAATACGACCTCATTCAACTCTTAAGAAGAGCACATATAAAGATGTAACTTCTATGAAAGATATACTCCCTCCGTCACAAATCAGTTGGCCATTTATGATTATCAAGGCCAAACAGATTTCGTTTTCTTTACTTTCTTTTTTTGAAATACCTGGGAATTGCTATATAAGAGACAAGAAGGAATAAGGGAAAACAGTCAAGTGATCACCAATAAAGGAAAAGGGGGCCACTATTTTGCGAAAGGGAGCCACAAACAGAGACAGATGTTGAAAGGACTGTCAAATTCCATGAGTACAGAGAATCAACCTCAATGCAGTTGCATACACTCACATAAAAGAAATAGGTTAATTATTTACATGAAAATCAACAAAACGAGCACAAAATTAAAGCATTACTGATCCACACCTTGAGTCTCGCTACTTGAGGAGTTACAAGCCTAGACAGCTTATTTAAACTCCGTATCTCACGATCATCTCCAGCAAGCATGGCATCATCATCAAAATCATCAGGTGTTGCCAACTGCCTGCATATAATTCATTGGACTTCCCATCAGTGATTTCATGTTTGCATTAAGTTTTGTAGATTAACAGAAGAAGTATATGGAGCAACATATCGCGAAGCAAATTAATACCCATTCAGCAGTCGCAAGCGCTTGTTTTGTTTTTCATGATTTCGTGCAATGGAACTTAAGACACTTGTCTGCTTCCATTTTTCCTCAAGGTCAGCTCTCACTTTTAACATTTCCCTGCTCTGGATACCAACTTGATCATCCTGCCACAATTCTTTAATTAGCAATTTGAACTTGCTGGTAAAAGAAGAAGAGGTCTGGTGGTCTTGCGACAAATAGGAACATGGATGAAAAAGCTGTTAGAAATAAAAAGACAATGACATTGGTACTAGTCTGGTGATATTTCATTTGCATTGTAACAGTGACAGTGGACTCGCCTGCTGATGGTTGATAAGCAGAACAGAGATGTGCTTAGACACATACACCATTTACCTGACGTTTGCGTTTTGATTCGTTTTTCTGTTGACTCTTTAAACCATTTGCCTCCACCAACTCAGCTTCACGAGGCTACAAAGAAGGGAAAAATTAGATTAAATTTTTCATGGTTGTTTAATAAAAAATACAAAAGGTTCCAATCAAATTAGCCCAAATAAACAAATGATGATGGATGCTTGAGCAACAAAATAAGATGAATCAAACTGGAAATTACCTCTGTTTCTTGAACATCAGCTAATGCCACAGCAGGCTTGTGACTAATGGGGAGAGGTTCAGAATCCGAGTTACTTCCCGCCAACTTTACACCAGTTACATTATCAACATTCTTGAGCAAAAAGTCTTCTAGTTCAGAAGGAAGATTTCCATCAAGTTCTTTCATCTGCATAAATGAATTCGTCAACACCTAGAAAGATAGGAAGAAGGGAGCAGGGTATGCGCATTGAAGCTAGCCAAGATTCAAATAAATCAGAAGAACAAGGAGAGGACTTAGCAACTATCTGGCAACATCATTTAGCATCTAAGCAAGCTAAGCGTGTTAATTCGGTACACATTTGACAAATTTAATATGTTTGGTAACGATCAGTTAACATATCATTTCCATTTCAAATTCTCTAAGACTCTAAAACTTGATTCAAGAATTGAAGAATCCCTTCCCCTGAAATCCGCGTATTTAACTTATTTCACGGGTTCGAGCCGTGGAAACAGCCTCTTGCAGAAATGCAGGGTAAGGCTGCGTACGATAGACCCTTGTTGTCCGGCCCTTCCCCAGACCCCGCGCATAGCGGGAGCTTAGTGCACCGGGTTTCCATGTATGAGTTTAGCTAGCTATGCCAGACAGACAGATTTAGTTCATCAAATAAAGCAATAAGAATGCTGGAAACTATTTGGGGTATTCACTTAAGAAACTATACAAGATTAAGAAATTGAGGAATTTAAATTTTTGTAAACCAACATGAAAGAAAAAGGAAAGATGCTTGGGTACGGGAAGGACATTACAGTTGGGCCTGGTAGGAATAAGTGACTGTTATGTCCTTTTAGAAAGAACTGCAGAAGAGGAAAAAGGGGGTTTTCTTTCCAAAGTTCTGTAAACAGCAGACCACCATAGAAAATCAATCCATTTGTTAGAGATGAAAGTTGCGGAGGCATCAATGCAACTTCGGAGAAATGGAACATGCTTATCATCTTCTTCAACATTTAAAACTTGTTACATACGTGTGGAATTTAATGCCAAATGTATTTTTAGGAGAAAATAATACAGGATGCTGCTGCAAAACTTGGGGGAGGGGGGGTAAAAAGGGGCAGGAAAGAAAGTATAGGAGGTTATCCACATGCAGTCATGTGTGGATGAACAAACAAGTTCAGAGTAGCACTAGGATACTTTTTGCACTACACTAATGAAGAAACAGCCCAGATACAGACAGATTCAGCATAGACCAAGAATAAGTTTAAAAAATTGAAACCATAAGCATTAAACAGATAATAAAGTGGCCTCCTAACTTTTTCCATGAGCTAAATAATTATACTCATTACAGTTTGTATTAACCTTTTCCATTTTTAACAGCATAACTTATCTTTAAAATTGCAAGTCTACAGATATTACCATATGAGGTGGTCAAGCAAAAGTTGTCAACATGTGTGTGGGAGCTCAATTTGCTTAGCAGATATCTAAGAGAAATAAAGCAGTCATATGACTCGTATCTCATCAATTATGCATATCTGGACCATATAATCAAGCAATTGATTTCCAGCAAATAATGTCATCATTAACAGAAATAACAAAAACAGGCACGCAGTAACTTGGCCATGTTTTATTGTTTGAATCATAAGATAAGAGTTGTAACCTTATTCAACAAATTCTTGATCTCCACAAGGCGTGAAATGACTGGATGATCACGCACTGGTTGTCCCTCGGATTTGAGAAGAAGATAGAAGGTGATAGCTTGGCAATATGACAGCAGAAGTAGCTTCTTCACCTCAATGTAGTGCATCCCACCTTTTATCATATTCTCTCCATTAATCTTAATAGAGAAAAATGGAAGTTAAATGCTGACACGTGCAACATCATTCCAAGATCAACATATCTTACAAAAAGCTGCATTCAGTTTCAGACTAGGAGAAAAGCTGACATCATACAAGATCACTGTTTTAATTATACTAGTCGGTTGACACTACTCCACGTCTCCAAACAAATCATTTCTAAAGCTTAATTACTTCATCCTTTCAGCAGAACACCTTTATACCAGTATCAGCGCCAATGCAACTACTAACTATAGAGGTTTTACATCGCTGGAGAAACCCAAAAGTGTTCAAAAGGAACCACAGCCAAGCAGGTCTAGAATGTAGCAGTAGATTTCACAATGTAAATTCAATCCTCGATCCACCCCCTCGCCTACTTACATTCCATTTACACATTATTTAGATTAGAAAACAAAAGATTCAAGTTAGAATAGTTCTCTTCCTTCTTATTTCAATGACATCATTATTTACAAGATAAGAATATGAAGTCATAATAGATTTTTTTTTAAATGAAACAAAAATAAAAAAGATATAGTAACATTAGCAACACATTAGCAACAAGAGGAACAAGTTTATTTCTACAATTTTAAATAAATACAAAATCAGAATAGAATACTCATAATAGAATCTCGCTAGAAGCACTCAGACAAGTATCTTTTTTTTTATTGAGATGGAGCACTCGGAAATTGCACTAGCATAATGAGGACACCAAGTAACCTATAGCTAGTGGAATTTCACAATGCACATACCTTGTTGAGTATAGGATTAACTTTGTTATCGAGCTGCTCAAGCGATTCACTAAGCTCAGATAGCAAACCAACCAATTCAGGTGCAGAACTGTAATCACAAAAAGATCATAGAGTCAAAGCATAATCTAGCCTGCAAACAATTGATGTTCGCTACCTACCAGAGATGATCTAACATCTACCCAATGACAGTAGAATCAGTAAGCCTTTTTTGATGAAGCAGTAGAATCAGTAAGCTTTTCTGTTCAGTATGGTGTTCAATACTCTCAAGTCGGCCATCCCCATGCAGATCAGTGGGACAGCTGCTAACTATCGAAAATTTCCTACTGAAACCTGAAGAAATATACAACCTGATCCCTTTTTAAATAGCTAAATTGAGGACATCGCAGAGATGAGTCCTCAAACATTATTGTCATTACTGAAGTCTGAACTGAGCAACAGATAGGGTTTTTGTTCTTTGTCAACTTCCACAACCTTTAACAGTAAAATTAAGTATACACTGTCTAGTATGACACCTTAATGATCACCTGCCTTTTTCTCTCCTATTTGTTTAGAATCATAGTGATATCTATTTCAAATATATAAGAAAACACTAGCAACATTCATGGTAAATGATAGTGACTATAACCTATGTGCCTCCCTCCAAAATTTTCCATACTGATATTATCATGATGCTTGGTGACATGACATAATCTTGTTCCAATGACAAGCAATTAAACTCAAAAGAACCAACATGTCACAATGAAATTAGCATATGCAGGACAGAGAAGCTCACCTATAGACAACATCCATTTGCTCTTCTTTCGTCAAAGCATTCAAATCTTTCTGCACTTCCTCGTAAGCAGTGCCAGTTTCATTTTTGGCTTCTCCGTCTGCAGAAACTGCTAGTCCAGATTTTCCTTGGGCCAAAGTTTCCTGCAATGTTATCCATAAGAATGCACATCCGACCACAAAAGATAGAAACAAATTATCGAATGGACGTTGTATAGAAATTGAATTTCTTGCCTCCAATGTAAGCTCCTCTTCATCATCTTCAAGACCAAAATCCGCTGCAGATAAGGATTTAGCTTTCTTCTGCTGCAATCTCAAGACCTCTGCCTCTTCCTCCGCGATAAGGTCCTCATCACTCGACTCTTGCTCGGGACCCTAACCAACAAAACGTTCAAACATCAAGTACTGCACTCAAATGACAATATGATCAAAGAACTATGTTTAAGGTACAGTTGAAACAGTAAGGAGAGGATATTCCTCAGACCCCAGATTGTTTTTTTAACGCCAGTAAATACTGGTTTCTCCAAGCATGCTGTATATAATGTCATAATAAAATAAAAATGAACCAAATAATTAGTGAAAATCCTACCTGCTTATCTTGATAATAATAGATATTTTTTCCTCTTCCCCACAGAGGCCTCTCTTCCTTCTCCTCTTCAGCTTCATCGTGCATTTCATCCTCAACCCCGCCCATTGTAGCTCGTAAATATTTCTGTGTCCTTGCAACTAAAGTAAAAATAGGTACTCAAATTAGATAATTAAAAATTGCCCCAAGCAGAAGATGCAAAAAAAGGCGAACAGTAAGAGAACGAGAACCAAAACAAATGAAAAACCAACTATTAATTGAAGGAAACCAATCGCCTTATCAATTCAGTCAATATATGAGAATTGAAAGAATCTTCCTCCTGCCGTTTATGTGTAGCAGCCCAGTGCAGAGAAACTCATATTTAGGAGCAGCAGCAGAAATAGTACTATAACTTAGTGGTTAGAGTTACTCAGCTTCGTGCAGTACTTACACAGTTTGAACGCGTCATTCATTACTTAATCTCCGAACTAATTAGCATCAATTCACTAATCAAACCATAGAAATTGCATAATTCTTCCCACCACCACCCCACACGCATTTTCAAAATCTTAATGACAGGTTGAAATAGTACAAGCTGTTAGTTTTCTCTTCTGCTTTATTTTTGCTTCTTCTTTTTTGGGACAGGAAACTCCTAGAATAAATATAAGCTAATCATCTGGTCTAAGCTGCCTTCAAAAGCGTTCAAAGGAATATCAGCAAAAAAGATCATAACGGGAGAAACAGGATATGCAATTCAGCTAAGTATTTCTTTTCAATAGGTAAAAGCAGTCACAAGTTCGAGTTTAGTTGCACACTTTTAGCACCAAGGCCAGTAAGTTCAGCATCATCAAGGTCGTCATCTTCATCCTCCTCATCTTCATCCTCCTACATAAAGGAAACAATTACCCAACTTTGAGCAATTAGTTGACTTGCTTACATCAAAGTAGCAATCTGATTACTTGATACAGTTTATAAACTTTCAGTATGAAGATAAAAGTTGGAAAAGAAAACCCGTATCACCTTAAGATCATACACAGGATGCTCATTATCTTCATCCGACTCTGCACCATCTTCATTAACATTCAGTGGGATCATGTCTCTCTGTACATGAACTACATTTAAACAAGTAGATCAGTAACATTAAAAATCTTTAACATAAAAGAGCATTTTCTCTGAAATTCTCTCTCTCTCCCCCGTGGATTCAAATAAAGCAAACACCCAAACAAATGCAAACACTAGCAATTATAAACTATAAACCCTTTATCTTCTCTTATACCTAAACACCAAATAAAATTTCAACTGGACATAAACAGAGGAAAATTTTGGCTCAAAAGATGATATTTCTTTGCATCCTTTCTTCTATTTATTTCTATCTTTTTACTGCTATAAACATCAACCAGACAATATGAAAAGTAAATTCTCAGCTCTAAACAATCATTTATTTCAAATTTTGTTTTCTTTTTTCTTTCTTATGGCTACTTGTAGGAGCATTAAAACTGAAAATAACGAACCCCTTAATAAACTTTAACTCGGCATAACACAAACTGAATTTTGAGCTCAGAAAAATGCGTTTTACCATCCTTTTTGTTGTGCATTTACAGCTAATATCTCAGGAGCAAATCTTTAATATCAACCCCACCACCACCGCCACCAAAAACAAAACTATGAATGGAGAGAACCTTTTCAGCTCAAAAAGAAATCATTTTTCTTTTTATTTCTAATTTGTTTCCAGTTTTCTTATTCAAATCTTATTATTGAATTGCTAAACTTTGAGCTGTAAAACTGGAAATATCAGAAACCTTCAACACACTTCAACCGGGCATAATAAAATTAAATATTGAGCTCAAAAATATATCATTCTCATTCTTTCTAGCAATTATTGCTAATAACAAAGCAGCAATGCTGAAAATATCTAAAACACAAATGACCTCAGACTTATAACAGAGATAAAACCTTTAGTTCAAAAGATAATAATAATATTAGTTTCATTCTTCAGTGTACTTATTTCTAATTTTTTCATCCATAAAGCTAAAAAAATCTAAACTGGGTATTAAGCTCAAAAACTCATTTTTAGCATATCTATTTCTTGAACATGTTGCTAATTTTGCCATTTATTTCTAATTTTCAGCCCATCAGCCATATTTAATTACTGAAATAAACTTCAACTGGGGTTTAACAAAAAAAATCATTTTTCCACTCGAAGAAACATTTTTTGCAGGGAAAACCTACAGGCGTCGATAGCGTCATTCATCATATCATCATCTTCATTGTAAAAATCACGTTTTGCTTTTTTTGGAGCGTTGTTGTTTTCTTTCTTCTTGAACTTTCCTGATTTCTTTCCCATTATGTATAATACTGTAGGAATGAGGCAAAGGGTTTAAGGAAACAAAGAGATTAAAACCCTTTTCAAGAGATATGTTGTATGAACCAAAAGAATAAAAAGAGAACGGCCGCCAAGGGTGGGAGACTGGGAGTTGAGGCCGCGACGGGAGGGTTTTTCTTTCTAATATTTGAGATTTTAGAAAAACAATATATGCAAGAAAAAAATTCTATCTCCCAATTTTCGTGAGATTTAGATTCAAACTTTTAAAAAATTGACTGAATATTTGGATATAAAAATTTATAAATCCAGAAACTATATAATAATTAAAAATATATTAAAAAATAAAAAATTATTCGTTTGATTCTAAAAATAAACAAAAATTGGCACATAAATCAGGACGAAGAGAGTACTACATACAATGTTTTAAAAGGGGGCGTAAGACGATAAATTTTAAATCTGACGAGGCGAGGCGTATAAAATATTTATCTGGGGCGTAAGTCCCATATATAATTAAATTTTATTAATTTTAAGAATTTTAAGATAATATAAAATAAAATATAATTATAAAATTAAAATCACAATAAATTATAATTCAATTATGAATAATGTGAAAAGTATGGCATATATCATAACATGCAAATTAGTTGCAACATCGTTACAAATCAAATATCAAAAGTAATGTATTCGATGCGAAATTTTATATAGTATCTCTTAAGGAGTAATGAAGCTTGAAAGAATTTTGATATTATAATTTATTTATTTTTAAAATACTCCTTTTATTTAATATGTTTTCTATTTGAAAGAGAATTTGCATAAAAACATAATTCAAAATTAAAATATGATTCTCTAGCATAATTTATTTTTAAGTTTCAACAAGTTAATAAAGTGACACATAATTCACCATAGTATACCATGATAACTAATTGTTTGTAAATAACTACTAGCTAACATTGAGTTATTAAATTAATAAGTATCGTTTCTCATAAACGTGGAAAAAATAATATTTAAGAAAATAATTATACAAAATTTATGGATTATTATATTACAAAGACACAACAAAAGTTAATAAATAAATACTTTTAAATAAAAGATTCATTTAAAATTTATTAACATAGCAGTCTTAGTGGATAACGTGCAATAACTTTTATTTTTATTATGACATTAAATACTCTCAACTTAATGATTTATGACTAAGAAAAAAGTAATTCTGAATAGTCAACGATTTATTAAGAAAATTTGGGAATTTACAATATTAGTTACACACAATTGCATAAAGTTCTATTAGGCGAACCCAGTACGCGAGGCGTTGGGCGTGTCCGAGACGTAAGCCCCAACGTCCGAGGCATAAGTCTCACGGAACTAAGCCACACACATAAGCCCAGGGGCGTTTTAGTAGTACTCCGCCCCATGACGAGCCCTAGGCGAGTCCCAATTCTGCCTTTAAAACGGAGTTGCCCAAGAAGAAGTTGAAATATCATTTGTAATGACCAAAACAAAATATTATTTATTAAAGAAAATAAACCAGAAATCTTAAATCTCATTGCACCAAAACTTTCACTATAGAAGTGTGTAGTTCTCTATGATGATTTTTTTGAGTTTGAAGATTTGTTGTTGTTGTGTTTTTGGTTATATTTCTTTTGTTCGTTCGTTAAATTTACTATCATATTTGTAATGATCCGACCGATCATTCTGAGCCCTAGCGCGTCATTCGGCGATTTGAGGCCTTGAGTTTCTTTACTTCAAGTATTATCACTCGTACGCATTGTCGGAACTGAATTTCGGGCAGTTTGGAGTTGATTTAGAAAGAAAATCCTCATTTCGGAAGCTTTAAGTTGGAAGAATTGGCTAACGTTTAAATTCTGAGTAAATTTGAAAGTTCCAATAGGTTCGTATGATGATTTTGGACTTGGGCTTATGTCCGAATCGAGTTTTGGATGACCCGGGAGAGTTTCAGCGCCTATTGTAGAATGTTGGCATTTTGGAAGAATTTCATGAATTTGTGTTGAAGTGTATTTCAATGTTATTGGTGTCCGTTTGGGATTCGAGCCTGTGAATAGCTACGCATGGTTATTCTGGTCTTTGGAGCGCGTCCGCATGTAGATTCGGAGGTCCGTAGGTCATTTTCGGGTCATTTGGCGAAAGATGAAAATTTGAAGGTTTTTGGGAAGTTTGATTGGGAGTGGACTTTTTGATATCGGGTTTGGATTCCAATTTGAGAAGTTGGAGTAGGTTCGTGATGTCGAATGTGACTTGTGTGCAAAATTTGAGGTCAATCGGACGTGATTTAATAGGTTTCGGCATCGAATGCAGAAATTTGAAGTTGTAAAATTCATTAAGCTTGAATTGGGGTGCGATTCCTGGTTTTAGCGTTGTTTGATGTGATGTGAAGGCTCGGCTAAGTCCATATGGTGTTTTAGGACTTGTTGGTAGGTTTCTTTGAGGTCCCGAGGGCTCGGGGTGGTTTCAGATGGTTAACGGATCAAGTGGAAGCTTAAGGAATGGCTGAGATGCACCAGTTCTGGTGCAATCACACCTACGCAAGTTTGACCGCAGGTGCGTGACCGAAAGAGCGAGGGAATGGTCGCGGGTGCGGTTTGGGAAAAGCTAGGCAGTGATCGCAGATGCGAAGGGATGTCCGCACTTGCGAGGTCGCAGATGCGGAGAGGCGTCGCAGGTGCGAGAACGGGAGAGGAAGCCTGGGGGCGCAGGTGCGGAAGTTTACCCGCAGATGCAGATGCGCATATGCGCACTAGAGACCGCTGATGCGGAATAGGACTTGAAGTCCTGGATCGCAGAAGCGATGGGAAATCCGCAAATGCGACCAAGCGATCCGCAGAAGCGAGAACTCGGCGGAACATAAGGGGATCGAACTTGGTCATTTCTTCATTTCCATTTAGGATTTTGGAGCTCGGTTCTTGGGATATTTTGAGGAGTCCTCGTCATGTAACACAAGGTAAGTAGTTTCTCACTTGTTGTGAGCTAAATGTAAAGTTTATATGTGGATTTAAGGAGGAAAATTTGGAAAAATTGTGGGATTTTTGTTAGAAAAAACTAGAAATTGGTATTTTTGGATTTTGACCACGAATTTGGGCATGGAATTGAGAATAAATTTTATATTTGAGTTCTTGATGCTATGGGAAATGCTTATATTTGAAAAATTTCGGAATCCGGGCACGTGGACCCGAGGGTGATTTTTATCGACTTTCCGAGCGGAGTTGGAAATTGTTGTAAATTTGATTATAATGATTAGACTATATATTTATGAATTTGCACAATTATTGACTAGTTTTGGAGCGACGTGCACCGATTTGAGTTGTTGGAAAGGCTTTGGAGTCGGTTATGGAGTTTTGGAGCGGGGTAAGTCTCCTTTTTAACCTTGTAAGAGGGAATTAACCCCATAGGTAAATCAAATCATTATGTGTTTCTAATTGTGGGGGGCTGCGTACGTGCGAGGTGATGAGAAACCTGTCATGGACGGCGTTCCAACCATGCCCCGTGACCCCTTGGGCGCGCCCCGTGGCGTCCTGGCAAGCCTCCCAACGCCTAGCGCCACGGGCGGACCCGTGGTCTTGGCTGCGCCAAGTGACAAGAGTGCATGTGCCTTTGTCGCCCCACCGATATCCCTCGCTAGCGCCCAGCCGCAGGCGCGCGGAGATAACACCGCGCGCGAAGCCAATGCCGCGCACGCAGATCGTAATGCCAAAGACAAGGTTGCTGACAACGGACCTGTTTCTACCTTGTAGAAAACTAACTCCTTTTCATTGTAAATATAGAGTAGTTTTATTCCATGTACTTCCATTATGTTTATCTAGCTTAGTTAGGTCAAGTCATGTAACTTTGGTTTATTATTTTTTTAAGCACTATTAGGGGGGATCAAGCAACCAAACTTTCTAGCAAGGAAACAATTCTCTATACTGATATCTCTTCCCCTCGATGCCGCTTTGCCTTTCTGTAATAGCTTTCATTAATACAATCAAGCTTTATTTCAATTCTCATTTTTGTTCTCTCAATTGCTCTTGACATTGGTTTTCTCGCACGACACTAACAATCTCGTCTAGCATACAGAGGGGACCTCAGTTGGCGGACAGCAACTGCACTGACATTAATTGCTTAGCCTTATGTCGCCCTTCCAAGGAATCTCAGGAAGGCATCGCGTAATAGTTGGTATCATAGTCTAGGCTTGACATCGGACGAGGGAACACATTGCCATTACCACTATTTCTAACCATGGTGAATCATGGGGACCGTATTGTGGCCCTTGAAGAGATGGTTGGCGTATTATGACCTATCGTGGATGCGGTGCCTGAACTATGAACCAGCCTAGTGCAAAAGGTTGGACGACCTGGACCGCAGAATACTCCAGGCCGAAGTTGACATAGAAAACATCAATCGCGACTCTGAAAGAGATCGGCAAACGGCAGCCACAGAGGCAGCCAAAATTTTTGGTAAATTCGAGGGCCTCCAACATGAGCGTACCAAGGATTTAGCCTACAGGGCACAAGAGGCAACTAGGGTGACTACCATGCAACAAACTATAGACAACCAGACATGCCAGCTCAATGTTGTCAATGCTTCTTTACAAGGTCTTCTTCGAGGAGGTGGAAACCAAATGGGGGGTAGTGTGAACCTCACCCTCGTGGCACAAAAACTGAAAATTCCTGAGCCAAAGTCATACAGTGGAGCTCGGAATGCTAAAGAAGTGGAAAACTTCATCTTCTTCATCGAGCAGTACTTCGTTGCCGTGGGAGGCCTAGAAGAAGCTAAAAAGGTAGCAACTGCTGCCATGTACCTTCATGGTGATGCTAAACTCTGGTGGCGGGTGAAGTACGAAGCCATAAGGGCCGGTGAAGATGCTCTGAAGGCATGGGCAGAACTAAAGGCAGCCATACGTGTACAGTTCTTCCACGAAAATATTGAGTACAATGCAAGGAGAAAACTACGGGAGCTCCGCTAGACAAAATCAGTGTGGGATTACGTGCGAGAATTCTCTACGCCCATGCTAAACATACGTGACATGGGGGACAAAGACAAAGTCTTCACATTCCTGGAAGGGTTAAAACCTTATGCTCGTATGGAGCTGCAAAGACAAAGGGTAGATACCCTACCCAAGGCGATCCAAGCAGCGGAATGCCTTGGGGACTATCAAGTGGAAACTCGGATGGATAGGCCTCAACCGCCTATCTGAGTGGGGTACAAAGGGGGCCAACCTAGCAATGGTGGCCCTAGAAGAAGTTGGAGGGGGGGGGGGGATCGGAGTGCAACCAAATCCAAGGCTCCTTCCTCAACCAACAATAGTGATGCATCAAACAACAATGATCCAGGGAGAAAGCCCCTTTCAGGATGCCGTCATTGTGGAGGCCACATTGGAATAATAAATGCCCACAGGCGCAGATGAACGCCCATCAAGCGTTTGATGATGGGAAAGGTGATGAAGCGAATGATGCGTACCAGACCGAATCAGTAGGTGCCTTCAATGCAATTGTTGGCTCTATTTCTTAGGCATTAGCGGGAACTAGTGCTGCTATCCGTAAGAAAAAGGACCCCTGCCCAATCAACAAGAAAGGGAAAAAGAAGGCGGATGAGAGGACTCCTCTTAAACAAGAGGGGACCTTAATGTTCATTGAGATGAAGGTAAATGGCAAGCCCATTCGGGCGATGATAAACACAGGTGCTACCCACAACTACTTGGCCTCGACTCAGGTCGAGCGCCTTGATATAGTTATAGGAAAGGGCAAAGGTCGTGTCAAGGCTATCAACTCACCGCCTCAACCATTAGGTGGAATAGCCAAAGAAGTATCAGTGAAGTTTGGTCCTTAGGAAGGAAAATTCAACTTGTGCGTGGTGATCATAGATAACTTCGAGTTGATAGTTGGGTTGGAATTCCTGAGGCAAACCAACACCATGCCCGTACCATATGCATATGCTATTAATTATGGGAGCAAACGGGGTTAAGCCCTGCATTATCCCATGCATGCCCATGAGATGGTCGCTGAGAACATCTCGGCCTTGTTGTTGAAGAAGGGAGTCAAAAGACATGAACCTACGTTCCTGGATACCCTAGTCATTGAAGGTATAGAACGCTCATCGGGTCCCTTTTCTACACCCGTGAAGGAGCTACTACTGGATTTTGAAAACGTCGTGCCATAGAATATGGCAAAGCGACTCCCGCCTGGCGCACTATGGACTATGAGATTGAGTTGGTGTCGGGTGTGAAGCCACCCGCTCGGGTGCCTTATAGAATGTCACAACCCGAACTCATCGAGCTTCGGAGATAGTAAACAAAAATGCTAGACACAAGGATCATTGTGCCCTCCAGTCCCTATATGGGTCCCCTAGGCTATTACAAAAGAAATATGATGGTAGTCTACGACTTTGTGTGGATTATCGGGATCTAAACAAAATCACTGTGAATAATAAGTACCCTATTGCGCTCATGGCAAACTTGTTTGATAGATTGGGGGGTGCGACGATGTTCACAAAAATAGACCTGAAGATAGCGTATTGGCAAGTTTGGATTGCAGAGGGTGAGAACACAAGATGATCAGTGTGACAAGATATGGGTCGTTCGACTTCCTGGTTATGCCGTTCGGTTGACTAACGCTCCAGCCACATTTTGCACCCTGATGAACCAAGTCTTCTGAGAGTACATTGACGAATTCGTGGTGGTCTACTTGGATTACATTGTGGTTTATAGCCAAATAATGGAAGAACACCTGGAGCACTTGAGGAAGGTCCTAGCCCGATTGCGGGAGCACGAATTTATATGTGAAGCTATCCAAGTGCTCCTTTTCTCAAAAACACATTGACTTCCTTGGACATGTCATTGAGGAAGGGCGGATCAAGATGGACCAACAAAAGATTCATGCTATCACAGATTGGCCGCCGCCCAAGGATATCCACGCCTTGAGGGAGTTCCTTAGCCTATGCAACTTCTATCCGCGATCCCACGGTGAACTTATATTGGATTAGGCATATACTTAGACTAAGTGTATAATGTGTCTAAAATGCACTTCCATATACTTAGTTGTTTTGTTCTACTTCTAAAATTTATGCTATTGTTATAAATGTAAAGCTAGAGAACGATAATCTAGGGTCATGACTTCCATCTAGGTGTTTACCTAACGAGTTGTGCGCTCTAGGGAAAGTTTCGCTGGTGGGGGTGTAATATAGTAATCAACACGCAATTACCCACTCAATACCTCTCGGTAGTTAGAGTTATTTTGCCCAATTTGTCTTTTTCAAGTCCATATGGGTAATTCACAAAACCGTTGATATATGATCAAGTCGGTTCTTAATATCTCTAGATTCAACCCTTTAATGGGGCTATTAATTTCTTGAGTTCACTCCAATTTCTTGTTCGCCAAGTTTTCCTAGACTTAGTCTCTCTTTTCTCAAGTAGAGACTAAGTCAATTAGACATGAATCAATGTTTGCAACCATTAATTCTCAAATTCAAGCAAGAACTAGGCTAAGTATCATACACCCAACCTTAAACAAACCCTAAACCAAACACCCATTAAGTACCCACACTAGGGTTGGGTCAATACCCTAGCTAGAGTTTTAGCTACTTATAGGCAAAAATGAAGAAACTAAAGAAGAAACGAAGATTAAACTCATAAATGATGATAAAAGGATGAAAAACCAATGTTAAAATGATAAACTAATACAAAGTTTCCCAAAACAATAAAGGAAAAACGACTATCTACTTTATGAAGTACAAACTTAACTCAATTTTGACAAAACAAATATTTATACAAAGCTGAAATTATCGGACAAAATTGCCCCTACGGGTTTTGCTGCCGCACAATTCTGTGTGCGGTCTGCACTTTGAAGTTGGGATTAATAGGATGGACTTCTGCAACCTCACAACTCTGAGTTGCGGTCTCACTTCTTCAGATTCTATGGACCGCACATTTCTAAGTGCGGCAACACTATTAAATTCTGCGGTCGCACAATAATAGTGTAGTCCGCACTTCTTCATGGACTCATAACTCCAACTCTATAATCTTCATCTTCTGCGGCTGCACAATTATTGTGCGGTTTGCACTTTGCAAAGGAGCTCTGACAGTACTTCCTTTATGGTATGCGGCCGCAAACAAGATTCTACGCTCCGCACTTTACCCCATTTTCTTGACTTTTGTCCTTGTCCAAAAATACTCCTTCTTCCATTGATTTTTATCTATTTGGATCATTTTCCAATACTCATGCAAGAAAGCACTTTTTATCAATTTTCGGGAATACCTTTAAGCATTTTTGAGCTAAAACTAAAGTAAAAGAGTGCAAATAAGTAGTCAAAATCCCTACTTATCAGGAGGACTTCAACGCATTAAAAATGGATATGTCTAGTAGCCCCGCCTTGGACCTCCCTGATTTGGTCAAGCCATTTGAGGTACAAATGGATGCTTCTGACTATGCTCTTGGCGAAGTCTTACTACAAGAAAGGGCATCCTTTAGCATATGAAAGCCGGAAGCTGAAGGATGCAGAGCGGCGTTATGCCGCCCACGAGAAAGAATTATTGGTTGTTGTTCATTGTTTACACCTTTGGAGGCACTATCTCCTGGGAACCCCGTTCGTGGTTAAGACAGACAACATAATTGTTAGCCATTTCATGACCCAGCCGAAGTTGGATGGTCGACAGGCCTGGTGGCAGTAACTCCTAGCGGAATTTCACTTCAACCTGGAGTACCAAAGCAGTACTCATGTCGTTGATGCACTCATTCGGAGAGCGGACCTAGCATCGATGTGCCTACTCGCCACCCTACGGGGGAGCGAAGTATCCACCACCAGAAAAGACCAGATACAGGATCTACTCATCAAGGATCCTGTTGCACATTATTTGGTTAATCTGGTAGGACATGGCAAAACTCGTCAGTTCTACATGGAAGATGGTCTCCTAAAAGTAAAAGGGAACCGACTTTATGTTCATAAAGGAGGAGATCTATGAAGGACTCTTCAGGCGGAATCTCACGATACTTTGTGGTCCGGTCATCCCCGTGAAGAACGCACCATGGCATTATTTCGTCATGCATAATTTGCCTCAAATGGCCGATGACGTTGCTCTGTATGTGAGGACTTGTCTAGTATGCCAGAAGGACAAGTCAGATCGCTTGACACAAATGGGATTCTTGGAACCACTAGTTGTCCCAAAGAGACCTTGGGAAAGCGTTTCCTTGGACTTCATCACTGTAATGCCCAAGGTCGGAGATCTCACAACTATCTTTGTTGTTGTGGATCGGTTTTCCTAGTATGCTACCTTTGTAGCAGCCCCACAATATATATATATAAGCAGAAGATACAACTCGACTCTTCTTCTCTCATGTTGTCAAATATTAGGGCCTGCCTAAAAACATCGTTAGTGATCGCGACTCACGCTTTACTAGCAACTTTTGGACCCAACTATGTAAGTGCCTTGGGTCAAAATTGAGTCACAACTCAAGTTTTCATCTACAATCTAATGGCCAGATGGAGTGGTTCAATGGTATGTTGGATGAATATCTCCACCACTTTGTAACCGGATCGTAGAAGAATTGGGTGAAGCTTCTGGATGGTGCTCAATTGTGTTTCAATTCACAAAAGAGCTATGGTACAAACAAAAGCGCTTTTGAAATTGTTATCGGACAGCACTCCCACACACCGTTAATGCACCAAACATGTCAAAATCTCCTCGAGTTGATAGCTTCTCAAAAGAATGGAAGCAAAATTTGGAGATAATGCGGAGCTATCTTGTCAAAGCCCAAAAGCGGAGGAAGAGGCACGCTGATCAAAATTGTCGCTTTATTGAATACCAAGTAGGAGACAAAGTGATGGTCAAAATCCCAAAGCGGTACTTGTTCGCAGGGGTCCATGACCCTCGCCTATTGCAAAAATACATTGGACCCTTATCCATTGAAAGATGCATTGGGAAAGTTGCATACCGGGAGGATACCCCAGCTTGGGGGAAAATCCATCCTTTCTTCCATATAAGCCTTCTGAAACCTTTTCGGGAAGACACAGAAGATCCGTCACAGAGCCAACTCACAATACCCAGTATTCGAGGCCCCAATTCAATCGGAAAAAGGTGTGCTGAAGTTATTCTTAATGATCGGGTAATTCATGCCTCAAGGAAGGATCACCAAGAGTTCTTGGTGAAATGGCAGGGTTGTGATGCAGAGGAGAATACTTGGGAGAGGGTAACAAACCTCAAAGCCTATAAGAGCCTAATTGATGATTATCTTGCAAATAAGGCGCCGAGGACGTCGCCAACTCAGGTGGGGGAGAATGTCATGGGAGGCTTTCCAGCCATGCCCCATGATCCCTTGGGCACCCCCCGTGGCGTCCTGGCAAGCCTGCCTAGCGCCACAGACGGCCCCATGGTCTTGGATGCACCAAGTGACAAGTGTGCATGTGCCTCTGTCGCCCCACCGATATCCCTCGTCAGCGCCTAGATGCAGGCAGATGCCAACAGCGCAGCGCGCGTAGACAATATCGCGCGCGTAGATCGTAATGCCAAAGACAGGGTTGCTGACAACATACTTGTTTCTACCTTGTATAAAACTAAGTCTTTTTCATTGTAAATATAGAGTAGTTTTATTCCATGTACTTCAATTATGTTTCTCTAGCTTAGTTTGGTCAAGTCTTGTAACTTTGGTTTATTTTTTTCAATCACTATTAGGGAGGATCAAGCAATCAAACTTTCTAGCAAGCAAATAATTCTTTGTACCAGTGTCTCTCCCCCTCGATACCGTGTTGCCTTTCTGTAATAGCTTTCATTAATGCAACCAAGCTTTCTTTCAATTCTCATTTATGTTCTCTCAATTGCTCTTGACAGTGGTTTTTTCATATGTCACTGGCAATATCGTCTAGCGTACGGAGGGGACCTCAGCTGTCGGACAATAATTGCACTGACATTAGTTTTTTAGTTTTACGTCGCCCTTCCAAGGAATCTCAGGAAGACACCACGTAACAGTCTGTACATAGATACTAACTATGCTTATGTCCGGGTAGTCTAAGCCCAAATCATATAATAATTGCGTTGTTTGAACTCTACTTGTTAATTTAATTGCTTAAATCATATTGAAACTTGACAAAGAAATCGTAACAAGTTGAACTTCATTTACTTGATCGTTAATGAGAATTGGTAATTTTTCGAATATTTGCCCCTTAATACGTCTTGAATTGGTTGTTTTAATGTATTTTCTATTCTTGTGGAGCAGGCCGAATGCCTCGGTAGCAGATAGATGCATCTATGGTTCGTGTCGTTCGACCATCGACAGTGCACAATTTAAATATTTTATGTTGGATCGGGTCGTACGACCTCGACATGAGTTACACATGATAATCTTTAAAACTAATAATAATTGATATTGCCTCGTTGGATTGAAATATAATTTGGTAATGAAGAACATAAATTTGTTCTATTAGTAGAAGTATTGTTTATTTATATTCTTGTTCTTGAGTCTTCAGTTGTTTCTATATAACCTATGCTTAATTATAATATGGAAAAATGCCTTAATACCCTTTAAACTTGTCACGAATTATTAGTTTTCTTTCCGAACTATCTTTGGTTCGAATTACCCCCTACACTAGGATAAGCGAATTTAAAAACCCCTCTGGGTCTCATACACCTAGTTAAGTGTATGCACGCGCGATACATCTGGACAATTTGCACTCCACGTAGGAAAATAAAATGATATTAAATTTTAATACTAATAACTAAAGAAAAAGAAGGGAAAAAATAAAGAAAAGGTAAAAGGCAGTGTTAGAAGTAAAACATTTGGCTTTTCATTTTTATCTAAACCCTTTTCTCTAAAAAAAAAATCTCAAATGTCTCTTCCAATGTCTCTCCAATAGAGCAGAATAAGACTTCAATTGTGATGTATTTCTAATTATTTGTGGTTTCTTCTCCAATCATCAAGCCTTTTCAGTGGTCTTCTCCAACTATTTCAAACAGACAAAACCAAAAGGTTAGGGATTTCAAGCTTTACTTTTCGATTAAGGTTTTGTGATATATAACAGAGATGAATATTGATTTGCTTTCTATCTTCTATTTTGTTGAGTTAAGGCTTTCAAAATTGAATCTATTATGTGTAAAACCAATGATCTTGTGCATGCATAGAGTGTAGGGTTTCTGTAATAACTTACAAAATTTAGGGTTCTTTTATTTTTATATTTTGGAATTGTCTGCATGTATGTTATTCGGGTTATTTTAGTTATTTTGAAGGTATTGCAAGAATTCTTCTGCTACTTTAGTTTAGCTCATTGTTGGTGGATTATTTTATGTAAAAGTGAATCTTTTTCTGTATTTTATTTGTATATAGCATTTCTTTAATATGTTAGAACATTGTACTATTAATTTTAGAAGTTAAATATTGATGAATTATGTGTATGGTTCTGGGGTGGCTTCTAAGTACTTTAATTTTAGATGAAAAATTGATGTAACGTTGGTAAGTGAAGTAGGGCCAGTTTTCGTTGGAAGCAGGACTGAGTATCCCTTCAATATTGATTTTGATCACTTATCTATCCCTGAATTAGTAGATATTACAAAAGGATTTTGGGGTTACTAAATTGGGAACCACTTATATTGCACCTTCTAAGTGTGGCAAATTGGTAAAACTAGAGAAATATAAGAATATATCAGACCTTGGAGTATTGTTGAATGATGGGGACACAATATATATATATTTGTATGCAATGACTCTAATTTTGAGGATGTGGGGAATGTTGGCCAACATGTGAATGGGAAAAAGTAGATGGTAGTCAATTAACTAATATAAATGGGGGCATCAGGGAATCTTAGCGTTTATTTATTCCACACCCACCAATAATTGCACCAGCTCCAACTATAGATCTAGATCTAGAGTTTTCTTCTTCTCTAAAATACTTCTGAAAGGGCTGTAAAAAATATAAGTGAGGAAGTAGATGCCCCAATGGTGATGCCCATAGAGAAGGTTCTGCTAGTGAAGATCTAAACAACTCCATTACTTCCTATGAAGAAGATGCATGCACTGAGGAAGAATTTGAACTTTCTGATGATTATGGAAGTGACGTTCATAAAGAACTTGGGGTTGTGAAACAAGATATGAAGGCTTACAAAGTAAAAAAAAAGGGAAAAAGGTAGGAAAGAAAGACCTGATGGGTTTCTAGGTGAACGCTGGATTGGATGAAGGTTGTGATGATATTGATAAAGAAAGAAAAATCCGAAGGATAAATTGGCAGGTGATGATGATGAGCCATATTATGACTCATCAGAGGCTGGCGGCTTTTCTAGTGAATTTGAAGGTGAAGCTGTCAGCGATGATGAAGTAATAGAAGAAAACTTAAGGGTAAGGAGAAAGAGTAACATGGTAGTATATGTTCCTTCTTGTGAGAAAAGTTATTTGGGAGATTGGTCAAGTATTTGAAAATGTGAAAAAGTTCAGGGAGGCTTTGACCATGTATGCTTTAAAGAAAGGGGTTCAACTAGACAAATATAAGAATGAGCCAAGTAGAATTACGGTGAAGTGCAAAGATGGTTGTCCTTGGATGATATATGCTAGCAAGGAAGGTAGGAGTTCAAATTTCACAGTCAAGACATATAATCCTAGACATAAATGCCATAAGACCAACATCAACTTTCTTTGCAATTCACCATGTCTAGCTAATTATTATAAGAAGAGGATTATTTCACAACCTACCATTAAAGGGTGGAAAATACAAGATCTTGTTAGGGAAGACTTTGGTGTGTATGTGGGTAAGGCTATTTGTTTAAATACAAGAAAAATTATTTTAAAAGAAGTCATGGGAGATCATATTGCTGAGTTTGGTAGACTTTTTTTACTATAAAGATGTGTTTCTACAAACAAATCCTGGTAACACATGTATAGTTAAGGTAGATGATTTAGAAGATGGTAAGAAAGAGTTTATAAGCTTCTATATATGCTTTGCTGCTATGAATAAGAGATTCTTGGAGGGATGCAGAAAGTGTATAAGACTGGATGGTTATTTTTTGAAAGGGATATGCAAAGGACAATTATTAGTTGCAGTTGCTAAAGATAGAAACAACCAAATGTTTCCCATATCATGTGCCGTTATTGGGACTGAAAAAAATAAACATGGACATGGTTTATGAGGATATTGAAAGAGGACTTACATCTTGGATATGGAAATGAGATCACTATAATCACTGACATGCAAAAGGTATGATACCATACTATTATTTAATGCTTTTTACTGTTTCTATTGTTATTTATTATTTCTTTTATTTTTCAGGGTTTGGTTAGTGCTGCTGAAGAAGTATTTCCAGCTTGTGAGCACAGAATGTGTGCAATACATATTCTGTCAAACTGGTCAAAGAAATGGATGGGAATTGAGAGAAGGAAAAAGTTTTGGAGTTGTGCTAGAGAAACATATGAAGCCGAATTGTAACGACCCGGTCCGTCGTTACGCAGTATGCGCATCTATTTCTTCATTTCTGTCTTGTATTAGCTCAGTTAGACTGTTCACGAAGTGTTGGGGTTGGTTAGTTCGGGTTCGGAGCGAAAATAGAGTGGATTGAGACACATAGTCTCTAACAATAGCTTTAGAGTTGAAAAAGTCAACCCGGAGTTGACTTATTGGTGAACGACCTCGGAATGCAGATTTTATGGTTCGGATAGCTTCGTTAGGTGATTTGGAACCTAGGAGTGTGTTCAGAATATTTTTAGGGTGCCCGGTGTAGAATTAGGCTTGAATTGGCGAAGTTAGTATTTTGGCGAATTCCGGTTGATAGGCGAGATTTTGATCCGAGGGTCGGAATGGGATTCCAAGAGTTTCTGTAGCTTTGTTATGCCATTTTGGACTTGCCCGCAAAATTTCAGGTCATTTGGAGATGGTTTGGTTGGGTTTTTTATCAAATGCGTGTTTCGGAAGTTTTTGGGAATCATAGGCTGGAATCAGATGAGAATTTATGGTTTTGATGTTATTTTTGGTGTTTTAATGGCTCTACTAAGTTTGAATAACCATGATTGATATGTTGGTAAGTTTGGTTGGGGTCCCGAGGGGCTTGGGTTTGATTTCGGACGTTAAAC